>JAGDQP010029852.1:0-17835 GCA_022664845.1 Lepisma saccharinum | reverse complement strand
CACGTCTTTTTGGTACTTTTCCTATGGAGGATTAAAGTCTTACGTCAGATCCGGTAGGTCGCCATGGTAACACGCTATGTTACTGTCTAAATAAACGGGTATTAAGCAGTAGATTTGTAGTGTTCGATATTCAACTTGTTCTTGTTTTGTGGGCCCTTCCTTGCACTTCCCCTTGTATGTGCATTAAATGTCGGTATTGTAAGCAGAAGTACATGTTTGGACTCCACAACATTTTCTACTGTTTCAATCAGTTTCCACTTATCACCAAAATAATCAACAGTTCGAAAAAATATTAAAAGCCATTGCTTCCACAACCAATTTTCTACTTTTCTGTCATCAAACTTACTGTTTGTTTAGACTTTATCTCCGCCGTTACTATGGAAACCAAACGGATGTGGCGTCAAAACTTTAGTCCCAAATTGGGTTGCTAATACTACTTCTGAACGAAATGTTCGTTATTGCGTTTCTTTTGGTTCTGACTACCAATTTTAGATCTGTGACGCATTTTTTCTTTTTCTCTTCCTCAGTATTACTCCCCAATCTCAATTTGGCTTCCCCTTTTGTACTACTGTTAACTTTTGTCAAATTATACGTCTAATTTCATACAGGTTTCACAGTTGTTATATCTGGGATTTTGCTTTCCATCGAAGGCCTTTTTTGAGAGAACGTGAAATATCACTCCCGAAAATATTGTTCATGTTTTCAAATTTCATCGATTTTGTTTTTCATATTATCATCTTCACATATTCTTTAATGTATATACAGCATATACAACAATAAATGTCCTGTCGTTACCAGAGATCCAATTCCCCATGATCTGAATTAATTCACAATACATTTTTGTCCACTCACAACGGGGAAACCAACCAGTTCTGGCCTTCAGTGACCTCTGCAATTTGTCGGTGTTCTTTCATATATGATCATTAGTTTTACCCCGTGTTTAGCTACACATAAATTTGATAATTTCTCTTGTAAATTGCGCATTTACGAAAGATAGATCAGGGGATTAATTGTGTTTGGTAGGCAATTAAACCAGCGGGTGAGCTATAGTACTGTGTATTATTTATTTATCTATACATATCTTTTACGTTTCTCTTTATATATATATGTACACGTGTAAAGTCGCTCCGTAAGAAGAGTATTAAACCAAGAGTCATTATGTAGTTTTAGATATCCTTTTCTGTAATTTGTTTTATTATCATGATCACGTGATTTTTTAGAAGAGAAAAAGGTCATGGTTTACCACCTGCAATGCTTTTCGACTTGTGCATTTTATATACTTAATGGTTTCAGAGCAAAGACAAGGTCATTCGCAACACAAGAACAGATTTAACTCTTCCTGTGTGCAAGGCTTTGAAAGGGCGTCGTCGTCTCTACATTCGATCGCCACAGGTTGACTATTTGGCGGCACACTTGCAACACTGCTTTGTTATTGCCTGTCTATCTGTAAGAACTGACTAATTGTAAAAACAAGATTTTACGGTAGAATCACTGGCAATAAGGGTGACAGTATTATCACTTTAAAAACCATCGGTAAAAATAATTTTTGTGGTGATTTAACCGATTTTGTAACAGAATGTTTGTATTTTACATTGACCTGTTTGTGACGCTGATCAGGCTTAAATGGTTTCAGGGTCAGAGGAAAATCGAATAGTAAATTCAAATTTCCGTATTGTATTTTTTTTTTAATTACAAAGAAGTTAAGTTTACTTAATAAACTCAAAGCTTGTAGATCTTCTTATATTTGGAGATTGTCTTTCTCCTTCATATCCGGCTACCGTGATATAGCTGTTGATGAATCACCTGAGAAGGAGTAAATACGAACATTGTGTTCGAATCACATATTATCTGAGATTTTTCCTGTTTCTTTTCAGACAAAACAAATGGTTGAGATTGTTGGCGCTTCCTTCTCCATAATTAATTCGTAGAGTTGTCTTCACAGAGGCAGTTTATTCTCCAGCTTGAAGACAGAGTGTTGTCCCACAGTCAGTGTAGACCTGAAATTCAAATTAATTTTAGTAATATAATATCATTTGATAAACTTCAGTAAAATTTAAAGTTATGTATTCTTTCCTCAACTGTGGAATTTGGATCTTTCTGATTTCCTTGACTGTTGCTCAGGAGTGTCATTAAATTCTTTACGAGAGTGGGCAATGCTGTAACGTATTACCTCACATGATAATAAATGAGAACTTTATTGGATGAGGAAATCTTTTTCATTTTTACGATTGAGAGATCAGTCTTTCATCCAAGAAGATTGTTAGTAGTAACATTCCACACATATCTATGTCCAATTCAGAATGCAAGTCCGTTAGCGGTGTGACTCGCCAAAAACTACCTCCTTCGTTATTAATGAGTACAAGCAAATACAGTATCTGTAGACTCTAGGTTCTTCTGGCGTCTATTATTTATCCATGATTCTCGGGTAATAGACCAGATGAAATGTGAGCTTTGTTTCAAGCTTTCAACGTCAGTCAGCGACGTCATCTTCATCTTCAGAAATATAGTCACGTAATCCCTGAAAGTGACGTAGTTGACTGACGTTGAAAGCTTGACGCAAAGCTCACATTTCATCTGGTCTATTACCCGAGAATCATGGATAAATATAGGATCTATTTCAATTTCCGATCTGAATCGCAGTTTGTTCATCAAATCCTTGCTCGTTGAACTATATTTTTTGCAAGTGTACTTGAAAATGTAGAACGCAGTGGCACGATAAAAGACAAATAGTCCTCCACTTTAGCCCTCCCCTTTGTCCAGAAGTGAACGGGGTTGGTTGACATACTCCCTACATAATTTTCGAAAGTTGACTGTTATTATGCTACTCTAGAAACACCCAACACTACAAGTAGTTACTGACGAGATTGCATGGTGTACAGGAGAAAAAATATTTCGCATGGAGGTAAGTACATTGCTTTTTTTCGACTTGAAGTTCGTGTTATTTATGGGAAAATTCATTATTTTGAAACTAACGAGGGCAACAGTGGAAATGAGCATAAATTCATGAAAATGTTGTGAAATAACATCTTTCACACATCGTTTGGTCGGATTTTGGAACGGCTTAATTTTCTTTTGAAATTATTTAGCTTTTATGGCCTTTAGGCAATTTTGATTTAGTATTTCCTCAGTCACAGTCGTCATTTTGGTTGTATCTGTAGCAGTATACAGCCCGTAAAGTTCCGATACAGAGAAGAAACCTGCAGTCCTAAATACGTACGCATTTCATTTCTTTGTGGTTTCGAAGAAGTTCCTTGCCTCAGTGCCAGATGTCTCTGACACCAATATTTTATTTCCTTGAACATCCTGATAGATTGAAGCTTATGATTGGTTCGTACTGCCATATTTCATCTAACACGAAATACTGAACCAATCACAGAATTTCAGTTTAGGATCTTTAAGAAAATAAACGATTACGTTCAGAGACATCTATCAGTAAGGAATAGAACTTCTTGGATGCCAGAGAAAAATTGCGTACGTATTTACGAATGCAGGTCATTTTTCTAGGTTTCATGGTAATTGACAGACCACTGCATCTCATCACAAAATATCTGATTCGACATCATACTACTAGTACCGACAGCAAACAAAAGCTTTACCAGTATAGCCACTATCGGCGCCACTGTTGCGGAAAAAATGAAATGACCAAAAGTAAGGTATCTGCAAAAGTTATTGGAGATTTCACGTTCTATTCTTTGCAACAATTTATTTCAAACAAAGAACCAGAAATCGAATTCCTGTGACTCGATAGTCTGCTCACTCTACACAAAAGTTTCACCTGAGTTACATATGACACCCGAATGGACTGAGTTAAGCTTCATTTCTGGCAGCTGATGATGTGGGCCAGGCGGTAGAGCATCGACTTTACGCCTGCCTGGATTAAATCCCTGTTTAAGTCAATCATTTTCTCTTTTTATATCATAACCTAGCCTAACCTAGAACAGAATGACTTCTTATATAACACTTTTTCTAAGAACATCAGGCATTGTATAGAGTGCTTCATTTAATGCATTGTCGGTTACATATATTGTATAATAAATCAGCCAATTAGATGTTGATCTCCGAATAGCTTAGGCTAGGCGGACACCAAAATAGTAATTTGGAGCAGACCAGAGTTTGTCTGCTTTAGTTTCGTGCTAAAGCCATATACTTTCAATGGCGGCAGGCACTCCGAATGGGCAGGGCGAAACGGAAGAAAGTATGCGCCAATATATGAGTTTAACATGGCTTTTCAGTACGACTAGACAAAAGAAATCCAAATTTCACACCAACTTCGTTTCCATAATGTGCAGACTTACATTCCATTGTGTTTGATTTTTCTTAATTTTCTTTAGTAAAAACAACCCAAAATTACTACACACACCCACCCCCCACACACACACAGTAAAAAGAGATAAGGTTTCTTATATCACTGCGTAGTTTTTGTATTAAGGAACCTCAAAAAACAATCTCGGCGTCACTTTATGGTCTTAGCTGGATTTTTTGTACTCTTTGGCTAAATAATAAAGATGTGAAAAAATACGAAAGAACTATATTAACTTTATACTGTTATTATATCTTCTTTATTATTATTTTTGGTGACGCAAGGATCAAAAAGACAATGTTTTTGATCTCCTTCTGGACTATTTTTAGGTGTATAAATTAATGGAAAGGAAATACAAGGCCAGTTAAAGAAATATCGGAGAATAGAAGTGCACAATTCCGTACTGTTAGAGCCTTCCAAGAGAGTCCATATTTTAGGAAGTTGTATTCTTTTTTGTTTAAATGTTTTACAATCTTGTTTTTCTTCCTCTACTGACGTCAGAAGAATTACAGTGGTTACTTGTTATCATGTTGCCGCCATGCAACCTCCATGACACTTTAATAATCACTAATAGAAACTATAAAGTGTTACGTAATACCTGTGTTTATTATTCAGATGATTCCGTGCAAAATTTGCGTGTATTCCCCCAAAAAAACGTGAATAAGAAAAAAGCCTCACTTCTTGTTGCCACTTGTACACCCGGAGAACCGGTTAAACTAGCCTTTAGTATACTTCGTTTAACATATATGATTATGAAACAGAAAGAAATAAGGGAAGGACATGAAGATTTAAAAAAAAATAAGAACAAAAGAAGGACGAGAAGGTTAAAAGAAAGGGAAAAGGAAGGACATTACACATATCCATATTAACTGGCAAAAATCAAAATTATTAATATGTCGCATAGTAAAACAATTACCTTTCCCTTGTAAACATCATTAGTATGAATTTTGATCAACAATCATTGAAAAATATCGATTGAAACTATAGTTTGTGTTTTGAAAGTTACGGTCTGGATATGTAGGGTGTGAGGAGCATAATCTAGCTGAATAAGGAGCGACTAAAGCGGACCAGTGGATACGATGTTGCCATTTTTGCTTTCTGTCTACTTTCGATATGTTCGAAGAGCGCGGCTTGTACCCTTTATATGTCTTCTATACGCAGCCTGCTAAGTAAGCGAAATTTGGCAACAGTCATACGTTACAAAATATCTTCCATTTGCGCGTTGGTGGGCGTGGTTATGAGGTACGTACGTTCTTCCGAAATTACAACTATAGTATGGTTTGACCAAGTGAAAAGTTTATGGGTACAGTGACGCAATATAACCTACCTAAGCTTTCAAATCAGTTGTATCTACAAATTCTGGTGACTCCATCTACTGGCTTCTGTTTAAATCACTCTTTATACATCTTCTACACACACAATTACGGCCATCTGTCGGATTTAACACGTATTATAACGGATACAGCCAATAGGCCGTATTGCATTCCTAGGCCATATTGGGGTCCCCGTGCCTTAATCGGAAGTGGAAATGTATGTAAAATAGCGAGCGTTAGCTCATCGGACGTGTGCAAAAGGTGTTTTTAAATTTTGAAAGGAGTACCATTTTTACAGTGGACTACTACCAGTATTAGTAGTACTGTCAGTACTACTACTACTACTACTACTACTACTACTATTGTACTGTGCTACTACTAACACTGTAATATTACTAATACAATACTATTCTACTATTACAGCTGTTATTTCTGTTACTTCTAATACTACAACTACTACTGTTATTGCTACAATTTATATTACTACTACAACTGCTATTATTACTATACAACAACTACTACTATTATAACAACAACTACTACCACCACCACTACTACTGCGACTTCTGCTATTACTACTACCTGTTTTATTGTCACTACTACGTACTACCATTGCTACATCTACTGCTACTATTATACAAAATATTACTACAGTCATTTCTTTCCCAGTTTAATAAAAGCAGGCGATTTTATTGGACGAATATTGTAATGAGACGACGACACTATCATCTTCTTTTTATCAACCAGAAAAGCCATCAATTATCAAATTATAAAATAGAGAAATTTCATTTTGTGTACAGGGAATAAAATCAAGTTCCAGTGGACTGTACCATTACCTTAACATAGAGTATGATTTGATTATAAATGAAGGTAAGTAGAGCGTTAACTGTCATGAACTGTTTGGTATTGCAGTAACGGCTACCATGGCTGTTGGAGAAATTATTACAATACCTTTAGGATAGTAACCGAAACACTTTTTTCGTATAGTACGATGTCCAGAGCAAGTATGCAGATCCAACAGCCCGTTCAATTGAGACAAAGCTAATAGTACTTATATAATTCAAGAATTAAATACACTAAAATTGGTGAAAAATATTTTCTGTTTGCTTACGTTTACACTAGAATTTGTTAGAATTGGTAACAAATATTTTCTGTTTGCCTACGTTTACACTAGAATTGGCGAAAATTATTTTCTGTTTGCCTTCCTTTACACTACAATTGGTGAAAATTATTTTCTGTTTGCCTACGTTTACAGTAGAATTGGTGAAAATTATTTTCTGTTTGCTGCTTACATTTACACTAAGATTGGTGAAAAATATTTTCTGTTTGCCTACGTTTCTATCTAAATAATTAACACAAAATTAAAACAATCGTAGAAAGACTTATTGATATAATAAACCTAGATGACAAATTGAAAGTAGAAAGGAATTGTTTCAATCTTTGGAAATATATATTTTCATTAATATTTTTACATTTTTGTTATGTTTTTAACAAATTCATTATTTTCTTCTGTTTCAGCCAGTGAATCTCCCAATCCTTCATAAACAAAGGCCAACAATCGGCAACAAGGAAGCCAGGGCTAGGTTCAAAGTATAATGTAAATTAGTGCAAGGAAGTTTATTCAGTGTTAAGAAAACTTCAGTAAATGAGCAGACAGTGAACTATTTCGTCAACGCAGTTTGTGTGATAGTTGGAGATGCTGCAAGTATTCGCTATAGAACATGAATTAGTGCAAACACACGATGGTATTGTTATGTGATGTGATATTATATGAATCCATCAGTATTTAGTTCAAATTCATGATCGTGTTTTTATTATTTTTATTGTGACTGTTAATTTAGTATTAATCATTATTTTTTTGTTGCCTATATTTTCTGTAACTGTATATTAAGAACTGTCCCTTGTACCATTGAATCGTTTCAGTAAAAAATTAACAATATACTATGATGGTATCTTTTCTTAATCACTGAAAATATGACTGTTTTTCTGGTATACAATGCGCTATAGTTTAGTCACGGTGAGGATTAGTTAATTACACTATGTTTTCTAATGTGAACGTCGCCATTTTCAGTATCTATGAACGCTTCCTTCGCGAGAAAACACTCCGCTTCCTCCCTCTTCTTGATACAACGTTAAGAAATAATTGCGTCTTCTAAAAACGTCTCACGTTCCTATCTGCTTCCATTTCTGCAATACAAGAAGTCCTTAGAATTCGAATACACCTCGTATATCTCCTTGAATATTTACGTGCTGTATATTCTTAAATCATGCTGAGTAGTATATACAATATATCTGTGTTTACCTTTGCACTTCATGCAAGACAAAGATTTGTGTACTATGATAGATTGATGGAGTTTTAGGGTATACTTTAGGTGCCATATATTTTGGTTTAGTTAAGTTGATCAAGCTTAACCTAATCTAATCTCTGTACCTAAAAGCTAATAACGTATCCTTGATAAATTTTCAAGTTATTACAGGGAAGCTAATATTCCTTGGAATAACATGTTCGTCTTGGCCAGAATAACAATAATAATGGTGTAAATGTTATTATCGTTCATTCGCCTTGTACTACGTTAAAGTACTTTGTACTATACGAACTAACAGCAGAAACATAAAAGCTTTATAACTTTTGAAGCGAGGGGTTTTACCAAGCCACCAGGAAGTCAATAACTGTTAAAATATACGCTTAGTATGAATATATAATTGGATCAACTATCAAACCAAAGCATATTTTCATGGTATAAAGTAGACAAACAGATACATCCAAACATGACGTATAGTCTAACGCCTAACACAAAAGCTAAATATTTTATTTTCGTATTACAACTAATTTAATAAATCAATTTCTGCAAGATAATCGTGCCGACTACAGCAACTACCTGTGCATTTCCCCAATGGAGCTAATATTTATTTAGAGAGCTTTTTTCTTTCCAGGTAAAGTAACGGATTATCACAGGAAGTTCCTGAGCACTTATTTTAAATTATGTATTCCATTTTGCACCATGTTCAGAATCGTTATCTTTGCCTATTTTGTATGGAAAGAATTTTGCAAATCATTCTAAAAGAAAACTTCTTATGCGATTTTCTAACTTCATTTTTATCCTAAACTTTTACTAGAGTGGTGGGAAAACAAGTTGGAATTTCCAATTAGTCTAAAACGGCAGGTAAACCTTTTATTTCCAAACAATGTCTAACAATAAAGATCTTGAAGGAAAAAGTAAGAGATAAGTGAAAGGCAAGTAAATCTTTCTCAATCCTGTAGAGGTCTGGTATTTATGCATAATTCTCACATAGAAATTCACTCAAAATTTTGGAATATTATAAATTAATAAAGCAGCTTAAAATGAAGTCATAAAATCTCATCTCATCTGTAGCTTTATATTAATACTCTATGAATTTCTACACCACGTATAGGTTTAAGATATGAGAATGCGCTTAGTTGACGTAAAGGAGCCTTTATATATAAAACACTAATATACAAAATATAACACTAAAAACTAATGATAAAGTATTTTTTTTTAAATTGTTAGCAAAATGAATTACCGTAAACTGGGTATACTTTGGCCCAATTTTTGTTATTTTCAAAATTTCCATTCTAATATCTCCTATGGTTAGGAATGTAATTTAATGACATTTCTCCTTGTTAAAATGCAAACCTTTGGCTTTCTTTTGAAAGCAGTAAATAATCAATGTGACCAAGAATGATGGTTATAGTTTAAATTTTTTGATGCCATGCAAGATTTTTCATGGTTGAGGTAACTTTAGCCCATTTGTCACAATGACAAATTAATACACGAAAGGATTATTGTAACACTGTATTGAAGAAACAGAAGAGAAGAGCAGGGTATTATAAACACATTGGTAAAATTATTAATGTTTTTACTCTATTTCAATCAAACGAGAAATATCGTTCAATGAAATACTTAACTAACTGAAAATTCTTGCAATGCAGGCACTGTATAATATCCTCGTTTAGAAGCTACTGGGGGGTTAATCTTCATTATTACATCGCACCATTTGTACACTATTTCATCTTTAATACTGGGCCATGTCCAACACTTAGCTCCTTTCTCCATACAACTAACTGTGGGTCCGTCATCAATCGCAGTGGAGGGAGGCATCATAGTAATCACACCTGGATAATACTGATTAACATATTGTACAACAACGTAGTCTCCAACACGTAAATCCACGTTTCCAAATTCATGAAGATCTTGATCATCGTTTACCGGTACGGATTCCAGGTCTGAAAAATTTATATCCGTTGAATCATGCACACTAAATGGCTCACTGATATCAGACGAAGTACTATCAAATTCTAATTCCTTTCAACATTTTCGATTTTTTTTATCTTTTCGGATGACGACCTTCCCATACGTGTATCAGTAACGGTGGTACTCCTTACTGCGTCGTCATGAGAGATACTTTTACCTGGTGATACAATTAATTTCTTTCTTCTTTTACGAAGAATGTTAATATTTCCATTGGTAGTTGGGTTGCTGGTACCCCTCTTGTTACTGAGATGATCAAGAAAAGCTTCACCTACCATCACAACTTGTGTGCTAGAGAGTGACGAACCTGGTAGCTTATTGAGGACTTCATGCTTGTTCCGCGGAGCTATTCCATATTTCTGGAATCCTGATTGTAGATTTTCAGAGCCATTCAATGCAACTTGCTCCGCGGAACTATTCCACATTTCTGGAATCGTGATTGTAGATTTTCAGAGCCATTCAATGCAACTTGCTCCGCGGAACTATTCCACATTTCTGGAATCCTGATTGTAGATTTTCAGAGCCATTCAATGCAATTTGCTCCATTAATTTTCGCAGTAATGCAGGAAATACTTCTTTCTGAAGAGTTGCACACTTGTGAACGATATCAGTTTCTCTCCATTCTCCAAGCAGCTGTCGCCAGATCCTCTTCATCAAAGTAAAGATAGCCATCCAGAGGTTTAGTAATGTGAGTAGAGTAAAGGTAATGTCATTCTCTTCACACAGTTTCAGCACATTAATACTGATGTGGGATGAAAGGTTGTTACCAATGAGAATTTTTCGTCCATTAATTAAGCCTTTTTAAATTTTGTAAAGCTATTGTTATAAACCAGTCTTCAAAACTCGAACTTTCAAACCATCCACTCTTCGAACGATTGTATCGTGCTCCTGGAGGACCATTCTCTGTCCACGTTGACCATAAATTTTCTGCTTTATGTACTACATAAGAAGGGAGAATTTTCCCGGAAGCGCTTCCACAAAACATCCCGGACACTTAACTTTTGCTTGAGTTACAAATTCGTTCAGGTCTTTTGCATCCTCTTTTACAAATTATACGTTTCTGTCCTGGATCGTCACTGAAATTTGTTTCATCGTAGTTCCAGATGTTTTCTGGGAGGTACATGAGCTACAATTACACACAAGTTGTCCAAATATCTTTCAATAATTTCAGCGGTTACTCCTGCTCGTGCTACTTTAATGTTTGATGATAATCTACGGGTTAGCTCTGGATGTCGCTGAAGAAAGGATTTCGCCCATTCATATCCTGGAAAATTATTCTTAAATTTTGGTATTATCCGACTTGTTTTTGGTAAGTATGAGCTTACACAGCATCGTAAATCAAATTCGTCAACTGGGAAGCTACATTCTGCGAGCTTGATAATATGTTCAACAAAACAACGCTCTTCATTACCACTAAAAACAGACGGGCGTCCAGGTTTCTTAATGTTAGATCCTTTGAATTTGTTTTTAATCGTGCTTCGTGGAATCTTGTAGTGCGAAGCAGCTTCTCTCTGTGTCATTTGTTTGCTTGTTATCTTCTGTAAGCACTCTTCTAAACGTCTGATCTGTAATTTACGTGTAGTTCCTACTCCCTGGGTTTTGCTTGTGCACTCTCGGCATGATGGCCGTTTTGCTCTGTAAAAGAATCGAAACATCTGAATAGTATTTGCGTGCTCTTTAACGTTTATAGCATTATAGGCGAACTTATATTTTATTTCCTTAAATATTTAGTCTTCATAGGAGTAACGGTACTAGTAATGACTTAAAATATCTGCTCTTTCTATTAAAACGTTCCCCAGACACGAAAAAAAAAAGTGAACTCTTATTAGAAATGGTATAAACTACTCTTTCCCTAAAATTGTTGCTGATAATAAAGGAACCGTCAACATATTGCTGAAGATCGTGAACATGGTATTATGTCATTACTATACGGTACCGGTACCGGTAAATGTGATAACGAACCTAGGAAGGCTCTGATTTTATTAATGAAGAATATGGGGCAACATTGGCCCAAAGAAAATATGGGCCAATGTTGCCCCAAACGTTGGGCCAAAATTACCCCACACAATTAAACGCTTAATAGTTTGCGAGTAATTGAACAAATATTTAAGGCGTTAGCTTATCAATATTCGCTAATGAACATGTCTTTATATGCTACTTACTTGTGCATTCAAGATATGCCACTTCAATACAATGAATAAAAGTTGTGAAACTTGAAATATAATAAATGTTTACTTGCTAACAATTGCTCGCGTCTTGCTTCGCAAGTTCCGCAAACAAATCACTAGCGCCAATATTCACGTGTTCTCAATGTTGCAAAACTTCGATCCACAACTTTTCTTACTGATAGCAACCATAATAACCATTAACAAAAAATAAATAATTATTCAAAAATTTTCTTAAAAATAAATATTTATTATAAAACTTATGAAATGTTATTAATTTCTAACTATTCAACAATAAATGAAGGCTCCAAATTTCTGAATGAGTAACAAGCTCGCCCTTTGTGTCCATGACGTTACGTTCAATGAAAGGTGGGGTTCATTAAATACACTGGTTCAGAGCTCACTTAATAACAGAACAGTGACTCACGTCCTTAGAATCTAAAGTTCGTTAAGTTAGTACTAAAATTTCGTGTCAAGAAATAACTATTGAAGACAGAATGATTATTCCGATAATAAGTAATAACTGGAATAAGTAGAAATATTATTATTATTTTAACAATAAATGAAAAATGGAGATAAGTCATTATTTAAACTACAACAAAAATACATAAGTACTAGCCAAGTCCCGCGGGCTCCACCCACAGTGTTTAAAAAATGGTTGGCAACACTGAGAACTGGAACCGTTGGAGAGTGAGGACTTACACAGTAATTTTCCTATCGTATTGAATAATGTTCATGTCAACTTGATGCGGATTTATCCAACTGTATTAGAGTCATTTGAAAGATTGAATTTTAGCTTATGTTTGGAACACTGACAAACGAGGTAGTACTTGGGGACAGGGACATCCTCAGTATTTGTTATTGGGTCGAATAATGTTTATGTCAAGTTTGTTCGGATACTTAACGCTCAATCCAAGTGGGGTTTCCCGCCTTTTTCATTTTACGTCAAGTACTCAAATTTCAGTAGAGCAAAACAGAAATTAAATTTCACAAACCAAAGTTCGTTTCGTCCTTCAATAATGAATTCAATTAGCGTTAACAAAATATCAATAGTAAACTCAGGATTGTGTTCAGATACTTTTGTGACAAAATAATGTCCCAATACTGAATTTTAATACTACTAGTCAGGAATAAGATTCCAATACAAAAAGTCGATCAGCGTATATGTCTAATTTTGAACTCAACGTTCAATATGATTACCATATGTCTTAGCAATACCACTGCACCGTAACTTGTATTGTAGAAGGCTACAACGAAGTACAAGAAGTGGAATCCTCTGCCACTCCTCCTTACAAGCCTACAGTCTTTCCACAGGGCCCGGAGAGTGGTGACACCACGAGATGAAAGTGCCCTTTTCAGTAGGCCAATCCCGCAGAAATCCATAGGACTGGAACAGCATAAAATACAGCATACACAGAACAAAACAGACTCAAACCTAGCCTAGTTGTGGTTCGTTAACGTATTAACAAGGATATGGTGTTGCATACGCACTGGTCAGAAAAAGTAAGTATATAGTTGCGTTAGAACCGACGGCACTTTTCAGTGTCGGAGCGTGCGAGTTAATGTGACATATTTTGCAGTCATTGTACAGAGACTGATCACCTTTTCATCATCACGCACTCTGCATCACTGCATTAGTAATCAACATGCCGCCAAAACCACCGAAACAGCATGCAATATCTCTTGCCATTTATCGTTCGAAAAACCACTTCCACAGCAACTCCTAAAATGACTTCACTCGATGGGACCAAGAAACGTTCACGTAGTTCAGACCAGCTATTTCCATCCAGTCATCGCTACAGATCACTGCCTCAACGACATTCACAATCATCTGCTTCACCTCCCAGTAAAATGACTCATACTCTAAGTGCATCCGGTTCAGACTCTGATTCCACGGATATTCTTCAAGCACCTGACGATCATCTGGCTTCAACACTCGATCAACCAGCTTATGGCTTCTTCGATACTAAATACCAGACACCAAAGCTTCTAAACTGCTAAATACCAGACGCCAAAGTCGATACTAAATACCATACTAGACAGCAAGTACTTAAATATGTCCATAGAGATACCATCTCCGAAATCATTCCCACTAGGAATGGCATAATTATATATATTTTAAAAAAACCGGACAGAGATTTCACACAAACAATTCGCAATAGGCATAGTTCTGAAATCTTTGGCAAAGACACTCATATCGCCCCTCTAAATGAACCTCGCATCAAACAACCACCACCGCCAAAACACAAAACTATGTTATCAGTAGTCATCAAAAGCGTTCCACCAGACACTACTCCAGAGGACATACCATTCATAAATGCTTACGCTTCATTACATCTCAAAGCACTCCCAGTTATCTAATAAGAGTTCTCACACCACACCAGCCAATCATCGATCATCTGTTAAGGCACGGCGCATATATCTACAAGAGACGCCATAGGGTAGAACCTTCTCGCACACAGCCACCTACACCTCTTAGGTGCGATTGCTGCCGAACCTATGGCGATCACATCGCTGGTGAGTGAAAGGAGCCTCCAATCTGTGGATACTACTCAGAAAATCATCCAACACGGAACTGCACAAATCTCCAAAATCCACCGAAATGCCATCAATGTCAGCAACAACATCCAACTTACTCATACAAATGTAAGGGAAAGCCTGGACCTACACCAGAAGACAATCTGCCTGTTGCTCCTTTACGCCTACCTGAACCCGATCCAGCAGTTGAACAACAGCATCAAGAACCACCACTTCCCACAGTAGAGCAGCTTATTCAGTTCTTGGCCATTACTTTCTCCAACCTCTACCCATTCAACCGAGCAGCCATTATACACAAAATCCGACGTGCACCTAGAGACATCTTCAATATCGAAGTCCATGCAACATTTTCAGGTCCTTATGTTTTCTTTTCTGTAGCACCGTCTACCCCCACCTAAAGTCATTCAGGTCCTTATGCTTTCTTTTCTGTAGCACCGTCTACCCCCACCTAAAGTCATTCAGGTCCTTATGCTTTCTTTTCTGTAGCACCGTCTACCCCCACCTAAAGTCATAAACCATCATAATTCATATCACCTTCACTTGTCACTCCCATCTTTGCACAGTGATCATAAGTGTTAAATGTTTGTGCTCACCTGTCTTCCATTAAGATCTAGAGTCGACCCTAGATCGAGAAGAATCAATGATTCGTCCTAGTGTTGCCAACGTGATGTGCAGCGCACTTCATCTGTTCATTACATCATCACGTGATTACCCTAAAACAATGGTTATAAGAAAAGCTTATAACGTCCAATTTACTAGATAAAATAAAATAAATGATTATTAAAATTTATTTAACCTCTCTCTTAGACCACTCACTTCCCACCATGAAATCCCGAATTCCTTGAAAACGCTTTCCTGAAACGAGGGTGTAACCCTTGAGCGGGGGCTAGTCACACCGGCGACTAGGAAAAAAAAGGCATGTAGAGGGGAGGGAGATATTTACACTTATCCTCTGTTGAATAAATATTTTTATCTTTGCTGCCTGTTTTTATCTTTAGTGTTAGATGTAGTGGATGGCTTTTCTGTGGTTGCAGAAAGGAACTGAGAAGCACTGATGCGATCATGAGCGGATAAGTTTCTCTACTGTTTGTTAGAGGTGTACTCCCACTACAAGTTAGACTTGGGGCACGCCATATAGGGAGTTATTATTTATTTCAACATCCAGAACGAATTCACGAACAACTCTGAGAAGTATTTTGCTCTACCGCACAGCGACAACAAGGATAAGGACAATTTTAATATATTATTTATACTATTCAGAAGAAGTCCTGTTACATATTTTGAACACATATTTTCTCATTTTCATTCACTCTCAACGTAATTTTGAATAAAATCCTTCTCACGATGTGAATGTGTTTCTCTCAATTTCGGAGAAACATTTTCTCATTTTTTTAGCTCTCATAACGATTTTGAGTTTAGCTTCTCAAAACTTTGAAACAAATGTTCTCAATTTTGACTATTTTCTCATTTTCTTAGCTCCGGAGCTATCTTTTGAGTCATTATGTTCTCAACATTTTGAGCATATGCTTCGTCACTTTTGAATATACTTTTCTCATTTCTAAAAAATGGTCCCAACTTTTCTCATTTTTGAGCCGAAATTTAAACTAATTTTCGAGTAGTTTTACCTCATGTTTAAAACTTCTTTCTCATTATCTGATAAATATTTTCTATTTTTTTGAGTACCATCACTTGTTCAAAATTGAGCAAAATTTAGTCGGAGCTGGATTGAACCCAAAAGTTTCTCAAATTCGAGATTTTTTTTTTTCGTTTTTGTATAAACTATTTTAACAGTATGGTGTCGGCCAACACAACTGAAGTTTTCCAAGCTACCACAAGACCCTGGTCGTTACCTTTCCCATTCGTTTCACTGCAATAGTCCTTGCAAAGAAACGTCATCCATTGGACTTGTAACGGGCTTTGGAATGTGAGCGTTTTCTGCTCAAAAAATACACTATATTAAGTTAAATGAAAAGGTAATGTCTATTTAAAACTTAATCTGATATTGTCAGTGGTCTTAATTGTGTTGGTATAATCATGTGCTGTGATCTGACTTTGTAACACTATCTCTCTGTAAATTCGAAAGTCCAGTGCTATTACATACGCAGATATTACGCAAAAAGCACATAATTCAAATCCATGTAGTGACATTATCGAAATACAATCAAACAAAATGACACTTCGATATGTTTGTAATGGAGTGAAGTAGTAAAAAAGAAGAAAAAAAATACATACAAGTTTTTACATAATATCTGAATTTGTAATAGTGCACTGTAATTCGCATTGTGAAAGTTGATAAACGATGAATTATCAATGGAACAGAATGTTTTGATTCACTAAAAGAACCCCGAAAGATGAAAAAAACAAAATCGAACATTTATCATATCTATTTTATTTGATCGTTTCATAATATACAGGAAAATTTGGACTTAATCGGGTTGTTGTGAATGAGTCTGCATGTCACCATTCTGAAATATGTCACACAAACTATGCATATTAAGTAGGTAACTTTCTTTACCTTCAATAAAAAAAAACAATTTACGTAATATTTGGATAATTGCTAACTTGGTCAGGTTTAAAACCACTAATGGGATTAATACAATGAAACGTTCTTCTCTGACTTTACAAGATTAATAATTGTTGTATAAACTGTTGATACAATATTAGACATTAGTTTCCAATTGTTGTGATAGTTTCAAGTTTTTTGTAATGATTTGCTTTTATTTTCAAAAATTACATTGCACTATATGCCTATACCATAAATTTTATTTCTTGTTAAATTTTAAGTTTGGAATTTGAAATTTTCGAAACTTGTCTGCATTAACGTGATATTTGAATTCTTCAATTTATCCTGCGTAAAATTTTTTATTCTATTATGATCTATGGCATGTCCAATATTAACCTGACGTGAGAAATCTTTATTTTACCCTATGCAAACATTTTTGTTCAATGTGGACTATGGTATGCTCCACCTGTCTTTAGAATTTTTTATTCTGTGCATAATTTTTATTCTCTTTGGATTGTGGCTCCATACATCGATCCAAATTAGATGTTCAATGTTTACGATCTACTTTCTTGTTTTCTAGCAATTGTTCAGCATGGGGTTTCAGAGTTAGCTCAAATAACTAACGTAACTATTATATATATAAAACTTTTAAAGACATGATTTTCTTAAACAGTTCGTACTAAAAAGTAAACAATAATGTTATTTATGCATGACTAAAAAGAAAAGCATGCGTTGGGTTCTCGTA
>JAGDQP010029851.1:12948-23054 GCA_022664845.1 Lepisma saccharinum | reverse complement strand
GTAATACAGACTATTGAATTGCGATCTTCTTAAATTCATAATTCAACGAAAAAATAGATTACTGTAAGCGAATCGAATTAAGATTAAATAAAAACGTTTCTTCTTATAAAAATATACCTTGAGATCGGAAATTCCTTGGGACTGTTTTAAAAAAAAAGGTTCAACTAGGACCCACTGATTCATTCGAGCAGGTAGAAGCTCACGTCCAATTAGCCGGGCCAAAAGAATTGATGAAAACCCACTAAATTCTGTCCGAGCAGACAATAGCTCTAAATTCCATATAATACAAGGGAGGACTAAGACTCACTGATTCTTGTGTGCAATAAATTTGCAGGTATTAATAAGCAAACAAAAAGGATTTACGGAAACCCACTAATGCTTTTTCGTAAATTCGCAGTCATAAAATAAATCTAAAATTTTAATAGTTCCGATCCTTTGGTATAATACTAAGTTCTTAGATAAAAACCTATAAAGCAACAATTATGAAATAAAGAATAAAAAAGAGGAACTAAAACTACAGAATTACAAACTTAAAATCTGAATCAGTTACAAAAAAAAAAAAGAGATTCAGAAGTGACATAGCGAGCATACTTGATAAAAATATTCTAAGTTAAGAAATTTCCGGACTTACAAAAAATTCAGCTCATACCCATTTACAGCCTATCACCAAGGTATGTTAGCAGTGTAGTAAAAGAAAAGTTTTGAGTCCTCTTTATTCTATCATAGTTAGAGACTGGAAAATCTTGAGTGCAAGCAAGTAACTAAAATTCTTGAGTGCTAATGCGAAAATTCTTGAATTCACGGTCAAAATCTTGAGTGTTTTCGTGTTAACAAATTTATGAGTAGAAATAAAAAAATACAAGTAATATTTCTTAAGTAATACCACAACGTTTATTTTGCATGCTTCTCAGCTTACATTTTCTTTAAATACTCTCTCCGACATGTATACATACTGATACAGATGTGTATTTAGTTCAGCCAACTGCCTTGAAAGCATAGGATGATAAAAACTTCAGCTTTGTCACCTTTAAGTTTAAATGTCCTTTCGTTTGTGAGCACACATGAAAAATGTCAAAAGAAACCCTCACAGTCAATATTCGACACTGGTATACACATAGCTGTAAGAGCACCACCCACAAAAGAATTATACTCACTATGTAGAGCATTAAAACTCTCAAGAACTGACAAACTTTCATTTTTCGATAACATTTCTTTCAGTTCATCGTAGCTCTGCATACACTCATCGAAAGGAACACTTTTAGAAATGGCACTTGGGAGAACACTATGCTAACCTCGTCTATGCTACGTCTCTCTCTCATTGTAATGTTTACTATCTGGTACGAAGCACATCCTCATGATGAATTATTATTATCGAAGAAACTACATAAACCAACCATTGTTCACTGTTGTTTAGACTTGAACATGGCGGGTTACCATGACAACCAACGGGATCTGACGGAAGGCTTTTGTGTTCTATTTACGTGAGGAGCACTGTTGCCATATCAATGATCAGGATGGGAAGTTCAAAGCTTAAATATCTTACCATCTTACACTGCTACACGCATTTAGTTTAGGTGTAAATGGACTTTCTGGCCACTCTGTACATACCTGTTGATTCTCCACTAAAGTTTGCAGTTCAAGGCAAATAAGTTTGTCTGTTCTACAAAAAGCAGGGGTTTCTTTTGTAAAATGTGAGGTAACTACTGTATGAAGTTCATTGCGAACGTTTATTTTCTTTTTAGTACTTCCCTCGCACTCGGATACTTCCCTTCTTAGCATATCCGTCCGTCAGATCAAGAGGAGACGAAACCCGTTAACCGTTATGCACAAACGATTATTAAGTTTTCCTAGAATGCGAGTGGGTAGAAGAGAATTAACAGATTATGACAAGAGTAAATAATGTGATGGAACTGCAGGCATGCAAGGAAGCAACGAGGGAATTCCCTGCAATGTGCGTTATTTACCTACATGGCGTGGTATGTTCTAAAGTGCAAGTGAATGAAGGAAGGATGCAACTAACTGTTGTTACGTTCAGCATAACTCTTCCATCATATATGAATCAAGTCTAAAAATAAACAAACACTTTGTATGCCAACTTAGCTGCACTCGAAATAATAGTAGGGCATGCATAATGCATTTTTGAAATTTGGTAACAAAGCAAAACAGAGTATACTACTCCCACCCATGTTCTTCCAAGTCATATTGCAGTGTAAGTAAATACTGTAGCAGCTGATTTCATCACATAGTCCTTGTGATGGGCAACAGGAAGAAGGTCCGCAGCTTCAATTCGGTTCGTGTAATATTGTGTATAGGAATATCGATGTATTTATTTGATAACATGTAATATCAGAATGAAATACTCTCTAATGCTCTCCATAGTAAACTTGACATTCCGCACATATAATTCTCATTCCATCTTCGTCCTTATTATTTTTCGTGTCTGAAGGATGGGTTTTCAGACTTCCATTATGCTTGTGGACCTTATTACGAGCAAGTCCACGACCAAGCGGCCGTGACTCTGTTGGTAGAGCGTTGGTGTCGCATTCGGGAGATTGTGGGCTCGATACCAGCAGCCGATCTTCCTGACTGAGGCTCTCCCATAGTTTCAACTCAGTCGCATCAGGCAAATACACCGGGATGGTACCTTCAACTGAGTTCCTTGCCGACACCTTCCCGCGTCATTTCCTCTGCCCTGTCCCGGCCTGAACCACAGATGCCTCAATTCCGTGACTAATCACAAATAATTTAATAACATGGTAATCGAATTGCTACAAGGGCAGAAACGAAGAAACTGTAACACTTCAATCAATAATATATTGCGGTCTGTCTAATTATGAGTTTATTAATTTTAATTTTGAGTGTTTCGCATTGTCACGGCAGGATCAGGCCTTCTGTAACAAGGATAATTTATTACGATTAAAGTCGTTGACTTGTGATCAAGGAGTGCCGCTTTCGATCCCCGATAGGTGTACAAATTGTTTTGAATCTGCTTCAAACTGCCGTTCTTAGGACGCTAAAATCAACTCCTTGCGATGTAAGGTAATCGCAAATCACGAGCAGTTAATGGACCATGCCAATTGTTATAAACTTGACTGAGCTGACCAAAACATTTTGTTATTAACTATCCCCAATCCGCGGTCTCCGCCCGCATTGCAGGTAGCTGATTGAAAGTTTTTTTTTAAGTGTATAGGGAACCCTTCTTGCAGTTTGCTGTTCAAATGAAATCACGTTGCATTATAAATAGGAATTATTTATTATCTTTAGAGAACGTTTAAAACAGGGTGGCAACACTAACAACTAAGACAGTTGAATGGTGGTGACTTGCACCGTATTTTTGCTATGATGTCGAATAATGTTCATGCCAACTTTTGTGCGAATACATCACCAACTGTATCCATTTGAAAAATCAAATTTTGAAATAGGTTTGCAACACGACTAGTGGGGCGATTGAAGACGGCGACACAGTATTTTCCTATTGTATCGAATAATGTTTATGCCAAATTTGGTGCGGATACGTCAAAGGATATGGAAGCAATTTGAAAATACCGTATGAATTTGGAAATAGGTTGGCAACACTGACAACTCCGGTGACCTGAACTACCTCTACGACCTGTTCCAGTACCTAGTACATATGTATACAAAGTATGGCGTAAATCAATGTTCGTGTAAATTTTTGTAACTAACAAACATACAGACATACAAACTTCCATTTTTGTATACAATATCTATAGGTTTTTAAAACTAAAATGTGTGAAATTACCCAGCTCTCAAAAAGAAAGTTCTGAGTACAAATACCAGGTGCACGGTAATGACTGAATTTTAAAGTTGACAGTTGCCAGCCTTACCACTCTCTCTCATGCCCGTTTCTTATTTAAATATAACTGTGTCAAAAGGCAGGTACACAAATCTCACAACAACAACAGTTTACGAAGGCCATCTACTTTTTTTACCTTTCTGATTTTTTTAATTTTTTTTTTTATAGTATTACTACTTTGTGACTGGTTACATCACTTAATACATAGCAACCGGAAAGAACTGCATTTTGCTTCCAGTTGTCAGTAGGAACATGAATCACCGACCATGCGTGAGAATCAGATTTCTTGAGTTGTTTCCGTTCTGCATGTTTTGTTTTTTTTTTTTTGTTTGTTTTTTAAATTTATTTTTGATATTTAAAGTTCATTGTTTGTTTTAGAGATCGGAATAGTTGGTCTTGCAATTACATGCTTTTAATTTTCAATGGAAGAACCGCAGCTATCAACTTCCGATTTCCAGTTCTTTCGGAAACACCCCTCTCTTGTGGCCGAAGAAGTCGCCTAACCGGTATAATGAAGCAATGTCTCAACCAACAGTCAAAACAAAACAAGAAAGAAGGTTAAATAGAGGAAGGGAACTTCCTAAATGGGGAATTAGGACAAGAATCCAATTTATGTTTTAATTTTTGCCGTACAGAGTAACATAATCATTGTAGAACGACGCTTGAAGATTTCAGTTACCGTCTCATTCTTCTAAGCCTACGTAATTGTGCGAGGTTGTGTAATTTGACTTACATATCTCAGTTTCAGTCGAAATCACTTTAAAATTTTGCTAACCCGTTATCTTTTTAAGAAGCATAGAAAGGCCTATGACCGCGAAGAAGAAAGTCAAGGACAAGATTGAAACGACCCACTTGGCTACTCGACAAAGAGTTTGTTTCATAAAATAATACAATGAGTTAGCGCGCCACTTGTCCGTTGTGCAACTTGGAACGTCATCATTAATAACTTTTGTTATTCGATTATTTTTTTCAATGTTTTATTAAACATGCTGAGTATTGGGGACCACCCACTCAGTGTTCATTACTTGTGCATTAGGTTCTCATTTCTTGCACTGTTTCGAGATGAACAGAGTTGATTGAGTATTCGCAGTTGATTGAAAAGTCTGGAAATACACGGTTGTTCTTGAAACTGTGCAAGAAATGAAGACTCAGTGCACACGTAATGGGTATTTGTGACCACGTACCCAGTGCTCATTACTTGTGAATTAGGTTTTCATTTCTTACACTGTTTTAAGAAGAACAGTGTATTTCCAGACTTTTCAATCAACTGCGAATACCAGTGTCACATCTCATCATCTCTCTCAAAAATACTGGTACATCTATGGCAAAATTGACTTTACCAATGTATTTCTGGTAAAATTCTAGCCGAGACTGATGTGTTACATGACCCCCACTTCCTATTTGAAAAATAGAAGACTTTCGATTTCGGAATATAATGGAGGCCGCCATCTTGGACGCGTCACTACTGGCTTGTTACGTAACACATGTACGGAAAATACAACGGCCAAACCACCGTTTGCAAGGTCGTATCGTGGTTCAGTGGTACGGCATGGCTTACTGAATAACAAACTCGGGTTCGAATCCCAGCAGGGGTAAGATTTTTTCTTTTTTTCTTTGAAAATATATTTTTTTTATATGTTCATATTTATTATTAATAATTCCTTTCTTGCAGTTTTCGTAGATTATCTTAAAATACTGACTATGGGTTCGTGGAGGTTAGGTGCGGTCATGTATCTTTAAATTTTCATTTCTCATGTTCCGAACTCGACGCGCTCGTAAAAAAAAATAGTACAACATTCAAGATGGCGGCTATGACAAACGTACCCTCTAAAAGATAGCGCATTGACCTGGTATCCATTTGTGTGTGTTTGTTTTCCATTTTTTTAAAGTATTTTTAAAAATAAACGTGTGTTTTCCTACTTAGATCACACTATAACCCAGATAGGACATTAAACTTGCAGCAAGTTTGCAGCGATATTGGCATTGCAAGGCTCCAAACTTGCAGTAAGTTTGGCATTGCAAGGCTGCAAACTTGCTACAATCTTGCAGCAGACTTGCTAGTTGACCTATGCTATACCTGCTACAAACTCTGAAAGCCAAACTTCTACTAACTTGGAAAGCCAAACTTGCTACAAACTGTGTTCTAAAAAATCGTTGGTAGACCAATATCGAGTCTTTGTGAGAAAAACTTCAGTCTGTAGTGCGATTCTAACTCAGGACCTCCATATTTTGTTGTACTTTACCACTTTACCGTTACGCCACGTTCCTTCTGCTAAACCAAGTACATTTTACTAGTCCTTTACGTTACGAAAAATGTTTCTGGAATAAGGGCAAGTCTTTAATACGAAACTGGGAAAGCTTATTGATCCTGTGTTAGATTAGAGCTATGAAGAAGGCTGGTCCGTGTTTTTTCAGAAGTGAGACACCTCAAGAGTATCATAATGACCTTTACTTTACTGTTCGAGTCGATGACATTTCTCAAACAAACTGGCTGCCAATTTTCCAGAATACGCTAGTTTAAAGGAAGTTTCGACTAGTCTTGATTTTCCTTACAGTGATAAACTAATAGTGATTTTTCCTGTTGAATTACAAAGTTTAAGACCCGGGTTAAAAAAATCCAAAGCTAACCAAAGGTTAGTGTTTTTTATACAATTTGTAAATGTGTATACTGTACTGTACAAAAAGAAAATAAGTTACTGTACAGTATTAAAAAATAAAAAGTACCCCCGCCGGGAATCAAATCCGGGTCTCCGGTGTGGCTTTCTGAGACGTAAACCACTACACTAAATCGTAAGCTATCAAATATCACTTTTCAGTGTTCTTTATGGCAGCGCGCCCGCGAGTCAAAACACGTGTCCAAACTGATTACGTTTTTCACGGTATACTTTTTCCCGAATGAGTCGCAACACTTCAGCTTAAATAATTATTCTTTTCTTTCATTATACGCAATACAAAGACCTAAAAAGTTTAGGTCATCGACTCGATCACGTACTGTGATTTATTCTTAACATAGCGTGTTCAAGAAAGGTGTGTGTGTGTGTGTGTGTGTGTATGTGTGTTAGAGAGAATATTCCACCTAATAAAGTTTGTAATGCCAAACTTGCAGCAAACTTTGATGTTCATAGTTGGTAATGCCAAACTTGCTACAACATTAAAACAAATTTTATGCGTGAAGTTTAGCATTGCTAGGGAAAAACAAGGATAATATAAACTTGGCGTAAACTTGGGTGCTATCTGGGAAGTACTCATTCTTATTATTGAAACTTTTGACCTCTCCACTCGTGTTTATGGACGAAAGCACTTTTAATCATGTTTTTTGGTGGTTTCCGAATGTGCCGTACTGTTCTGCGAAGTTAGATCGAAAAAGGAGTTTGAAACATCGGTAGGTTAACATGTTATAATGAAAACAGGATACACCATTATGACCCTGAAAGTAAGAGACAGTCCAAGGAATGGCACCATCACTTCTCTCCATCCCCTAAATGGCAAGGGTGCAGGGATCAGCAGAAAAAGTTCTGCTGGCCGTGTTTTAGGATGAAACAGTCATAATAAAGACAGATTACTTGCCGGAAGATACTACAAATAGAGGAGGTTATTTTGCCAACCTACGAAAAAAATACGGAAGAAATCAAAACATGTAGGCATGGAATGAATACTATCCCGTAGTGTCAAACTGCTGCAAGATAATGCCCCTGTACAGTTGTTGCAAGGAAAGCAGCGATCACTTCATTCACTTGTGGTTATGAACTACTGCCCTATCCAGCCTACTCAGTCGATCTAGCATCATTTGATTTCTTATTCCTTACTCATAAATTCTTTCCTCGGAAAGTCATTTTTCTGACGATGAGAGACTGATTTCTGCAACTCAGTCATGGTTAAAGGGCCAGAATTGCGAGTTCTTCAAAAACCGTATCCGTAGCCTCATCCATCAGTGGGATAATGTGTGAATTTGCGTGGTGGCTTTGTAGAAAAGGAGTAAGATACACGTATGTGCCAAACATCAACGAGCGAGCACATGTTGAAGTAGGTTAGGGGATTTTTTTTGTTGAACCACCCTCGTATATTTGTTTTACTTAGGACGCTATGTTAACGATCGATCATTTTCAGATACACTGGTGGTGGATAATTGTTATAGTTCACGCCTTTAATATAGGATCTGTGTTCTCATGTTTTTAAGATTACGTCTTAACTCTAATAAACTCATCATGTGGCCAGAATGAGAAATAATTTAAGAGGATTTAGATGTAAAGTAATGGTCTGTGATGCATTTTTTTTTAAAATAGATAAATCTTCCGAAATTAAAGAGAACCAGTTACACCTGTAACAAGCGAAAAAAAATAGTATCTGCGTTGTAAACGTCAAGTTGAGAGAAATCTTGTTTTGCCTATTATTTGGGCCATGACACTGTGACCTGAGTCAGCTATTAGTAGTGCTTTACTTAGCTACTGAGAAAATTGTAACAAATCCCTACCTTTATTTGTTCTTATGACGTCTTGCTTTGATTAGCTGCTGAGAAAATTGTAACAAATCCCTACCTTTATTTGTTCTTATGACGTCATTGCAGTGTTAAAACAACTAATTAACTATCCAGAACTATGGGAGCAGTTTGTATACAACCAATTAAGAAAGAACATTAAAAATGAACTAGGACATTGTAATTTGTTTGTTGTTGAAGAGGAAACTCGTGCAATCTTTCTACGATCTTATCTTTATTTAATTTGTATTTTTTTTAAGCTAAAGTACTTCTGAAGATAAGCTCGTAGTAATTTCAAGGGTGACATGCTTAATTAACTTCAAACAAATTAGCGCTGCGATTCTACTAATAATAGCGAAGGCTCTGGTCGGTTAATAGCATCTCACAAAAAAACATTTATTTTTTAATAAAAAGAGTGGCAACACTGACAACTAGATTGCTTAGGGACGGCAATGCAGTGTTTCTCTGTTCTGTCGAATAATGTTTATGCCAGGTTTCGTGCATATATATCTAAAAGTATAGAAGGATATTGAAAAAAATATATTTTAAGTATGTTGGCAACACTGATAACTGAGTTGCTTGGGGACGGGGTCTTTCTACAGTGTCGAATAATGTATATGCTAAATTTGGTGCTGCTACGTCTAACATATGCCTGAGAAACCTAACGAAGACACACGTGAAGCTGTAAAGCAGCTAGGTCGCGCATTATACTTAACTATAAAAAATAAAATGATTGGTGTATACTATAGGCTGATAAAAGCTCCTCACCAAACTGCAGGAGGAATAATCGTAAAAATTGTAAGGCGAACCGACAAAGAAAAATTTCTAGAAAAACGTAAAGTAAAACGAACCCTCAATTGTACTCATTTAGGTTATACTCATAGTGAACCTATCTATGTAAATCAAAGTCTTACTCCTCCCCGTAAGAATATACTCTGAAAGGTGAGGAAAATAAAGCGTGAAAAAAATTACGCCTACTTGTGGGTCGATAGTACCGGTCCTATCAAGTTGCGGAAAAGAGAGACAGGAATGTAATCATGCTAAGAACACTTGAAGATATTGATAACTTGATGTAATTATGCAGTTAGCTTTTGTAATGATAAAATGATCGGTCTCTTTCAAATTACAAAATTAAATTTTTTCCACTGTAAGAAACGTGTTAAGAATAAGCCATTCATCAACAGAAAAGTTCCTTTACAAAACACACTCAGTTTTCTTTGTCGTAATCTATTTATTTGTTATTTATTATAATTTTCATAAAACCCACTTGTTGGTCTCTAAAAAAGAACTAAGTTCTGATATAAATTATGTGGCAACGTCGCAAAATATGAGTATCCACTCTCCTGTTTTTAAAGATTGATTTACTTACTAGTTACACCAGTATTTACAGCTACTAACTTCTCCAGTCTGAGCCTAAGATACCTAAAAACAATAAATAAATTTTAAGAAAGCTACTAGCTTCTACTGACAAACATTCTCTGTGGTTAAATAAATTGAAGAAAGTTATTCTTTCACTATTATTGAGCATAAAATAAATTTAATACAGCGATATCAGCACGTTCGTAATCAGTAGCGATGAAGTGTTGCTTATTCTCACTTGGGACGTTAAACTCCTTTTTTTTAAACTTTTACCAAATTGTAGGATATAGTTTTTATATGCATAGAATCTACAAAAATAGCGTTAAATGGAACATGATCATAGATGTGTGAAACCCTGAAAATTAAACAAAAAGGAGCTTTATACTCATTTTTACTTTGTTTACATTTGAACAAAAGTTTAGCTCGAAGCTTCTTTTACCATCATGATTCGTACCCGAG
>JAGDQP010029851.1:0-12548 GCA_022664845.1 Lepisma saccharinum | reverse complement strand
ATACAATGGTATGGAAAGAAGTAAACTGGAATATGCATCTGCCATTTTGTCACCCAGATATCAATCACAGCAGAAGAGAATAGAACAAATTCAGAAAAGGTTTTTGCGAGTTCTATATTATAAAAAATATCATGTATCGGCTTATAGATAAAAAATATCTTATACACAAATGTTACGTGAATTTAATTACGTTACTCTGAAAAGCAGACGGGAAATATCGGATCCGATATTCCTATACAAAACTGTAAATGGTATTCTTGATAACGCTACATTACTATGTAGAATAGATTTTAGTATCAGAAAATGAATGTACCGGTTGCGATGAGCTCTTCGGTATCCTATCGCCTTGTACAGACGACACGACACGTACAAGGATCGTTCATCGTTGGCCGAGACTGAATGGAAAGGTTTGAGAATGAGCTTTCGGAAATGGGCGTATTTCTGATGGAGAAACAGTCAAAAGTGTGGGATTCGCAACTTGTTCTCTCCTGGTTGAAAGTTCTTGTCCTAATATAAATTATGTTCAGTTTTAGCAGATACGGTTGCCACATTATGGTCATTTTGGTCACTTATTGATAGTAATTCCTGAATTAAAGGTCTACTAACCTGGCTGATACCCGGTTCAATTAGGCCGACTGCGACCGGGAGCGTCCACGGATTGCGGATAGTGAAAAGGCCCCCAGACATTAGGGCCAGCTGCGAAATAAACATATAAATCTAACGAATAAGCAGGCGCGGACAATTCGGCTAAGGTAAACATCCCTGACAGGAAAACACCGCTGCCTTCCGGTTGATGGATGGATCCGTGAAGGGTAGGGGAAGAGAACCCCGACAAAAAACTCCTTGTCCGCCAAGTTGGGGGTTGGGCGAAGTTTAACAACCCCACAACCGTTAAATATACAGCGGGTTATGAAACCTCAGAATTTACCTCGGATTAAGGACGGAAGTAAAAATAGATTGGCTGGGCGCACGAATATGGACTGGAATATCGGAACATGGAATGTACGAACACTCAGAAAGGCCGGCAGATTGAAAATACTACTACAACAACAACAGGAATACGAAATTAAAATAGCAGCAATCGAAGAAACAAGATGGAATGATAACAATGTTTGAGACACGAAAAATTTTACAATATTGAGCAGCCAAAAAAAACCAAGAGAAGAAAGAAGGACGGGTTGCCTTTATAGTAGAAAGATAGATGAAAGGTAATATAACGGAGTTTCAACCTGTTAATCAGAGGATATGGTACATCAGACTGAGAACAAGATTTAATAATGTATCGATACTGAATGTCTACTCCCCAACCGAAGAGGCAGAAGAGACGGAAAAAGATGAATTCTTTGACAGGCTTACACAAATATACGAATCCCTACCTCAGTATGATGTAAAAATTGTGCTAGGAGACCTAAATGCACAAATTGGGAGAGAGGAAATAGTGGGTTTTCTAACTACAGATATTCTTAGCCCGTGTGCATTTTTTTAAATCACTTTTTAAAACATTCAGCTCTACTCAAAAAGAAAAAAAAACTTTTCTTGAATTAAAAATATATTAGATCAAAATTTGTTGGTTACCTTTTCTCATCCCTCTCCCTTCCCTGTCGCATGTCGCAGATGTCTGCCATCGCTTTTCTTATTTTACATAGCAAAAGAAAAGAAATGAGACCGCTTTTTAAAACGTTCAACTCGAATAAAAAAAAAACTTTTCTTAACTTCAAAAATATTATATAAAAATTTGTTGGTTACCATTTCTCCCCCCTCCCCTTTCACGGGTCGCACGTGTCCACCATCGTTTACATAGCAAAAGAAAAGAAATGAGACCATTTTTAAAACATTCCAACTCGAATAAAAGAGCCTTTTCCTGACTTCAAAAAATATTAGATCAACATATGTTGGTTACCTTTTTTCTCTCCGCCTACCCAGTCGCGGGTCCCGGATGTCCACCATAGCTTTTCTTATTCTACAATGCATAAGGAAAAAAATGACACAACTCACAATACTTAACCACAAAAATGCACACAGGATGTAACTGCGAAACCCACTAAGATATATGAAGGAACAATTGGAAAACAGCCTACATCAGAAATCAAATGATAACGGACAGCGATTAATACAGTTTCCATCTAGCCACAATGCAATAGTTAGCTCTACAACCTCTCAACACAAAGATGCCCATAAAATAACATGGCGTTCACCCGATGGAAAAGTACACAACCAGATTGATCATGCTATAGTTAACAGAAAATATACAAGACGTAAGAAGTCAGAGAGGCGCGGACGTAGGAACTGATCATTACCTAGTAAGAATAAAATTTAGGTATAGAATTTAACTAAAAAATAGAGCCACAGTATTACGAAATGTATCTTTTGATGTAGATAAACTGCGAGATAGAAAAGAGAGAGAAAAATACCACGAAAAAGTACGAAAAGCAATAAGGAATGAAGAACAGCAAAGATCAACAGGTGACAATGTAAATAAAGTAGAATCCATGTGGAATGGAATGAAGAAGAGCATAGTAACAGCAGCAGACCTAACGATAAAGAAGAAAAATAGCTGGTTCGACGAAGAATGTGAGGAAATAGTACAGACAAGACGAAAAGTGTACAAAGATTTTCTCAATAGGCCTACAGGAAGAAACAAAGAAGAAATTGATAGGATGAATAAGGAAGTAAACAGAATATGCAGAAAGAAGAAAAGAGAGTGGATGAGATAACAAATATCACACATTAAAAAAAATTGAGAGAGATTAGAACGGCAGAAGCATGCAAAGAAATGAAGAAAATAAGAAGAGGTTTCATTGCGCAAACGACAATGTGTAAAGATAAGGAAAGTAAAATTATAGGGGACGATACAAGGATAAAAGAAAGATGGCGGGAATACTTCCAAACATTACTGAACCCACAGGAACAACGAACAGATACAAATTACAATGGGATAGAAGGTAAAGAATGTGTAACAGGTATACCCACAACAGACGAGATCAAGAGGAACATACAAAAACTAAAAAATGGAAAAGCAACAGGGTACGATAATATACCAGCCGAATTAATAAGATATGGAGGAAAGAAAGTTGAGAGCTATTTCAGCAACTGCTAGCAAGGATTTTGGTGGAAGAAGAAATCCCAGAAGATTGGAGAAAATTCCCCATATAGAAGAAAGGCGACAAAATGAATTGTAACAACTATAGGCGAATATCTTTACTGTGTAGTGCATATAAAGTATTTACCGGCATATTGAAGGAAAGAATGAAACTGATGGCTGAGAGTATTCTAGGGGAATATAGAAAAGGAAGATCGACTACAGACCAAATATTTGTCATGAAACAGATCTTAAAAAAATGCGGCGAATACGAGATAGAGACTCACCAGATCTACGTAGACTTTCATCAAGCATTTGACTCTGTAAAAAGAAAAAAATTAATGGAAATATTTTGGCTACCCGCAGAAAATAGTGACATTAATAGGAACAACAATGGAAAACACAAGAGCATATGTGAAAAGTAAGAGCGAACCATTCCAAGTAACAAAAGGTATAAAACAAGGAGATGGACTAGCGCTCAATATTATTTAAACTTGTTTTAGAATTTGTAATAAGACAGTTAAAAGTAGACACAAACGGAACATTACAAAACAAGCTAGTACAGATCACAGGACACGCGGATGACATAGGTATAATAGGACGCACCAAAAGTGAAACAATTAAAACATTTAATGAAATAGAGAGTAAAAGTAAAGAAGTAGGACTGAAAATCAATGAAGGAAAAACAAAAATAATGATACAATCACGGCGGAAGAGAGAAGCAGAGAAGATGATAAAAGTCGGGGAGTATGATTGAGAAGGTACAAAAATTTAAATACCTAGGAACAATATTGACTGAAAACATTAAGGAAATAGAAGAAATTAGAAGTATTATACATGTAGCCAATAATGCATACTATGCAATATTAACAGTGTTAAAAAATCTAAATATATACTACAAACATAAAACCATACTCTACAAAACTTTGATAAGACCGATATTAACATATGGTTGCGAAAACTGGGCTTTTACTGGAGTGGCTATAAAGCAAATAGACATATTTGAAAGAAAAATGTTAAGAAGAATATATCGGCCAACTAAAGAAGGAGATCAATGGAGGAAAAAATACAATGCGGAAATATACGAATTATACGAAGCCATTGCAATGTCGAACTATATGCGAATAAAAAGGCTACAGTGGGCGGGACATGTTGTAAGAATGAAAAATCCAAGAATAATAAATAAGTGCAAGGTTCGAAGGAAGCAGAAGGAAAGACAGACAGAGAACCAGATGGGAAGTTCAAGTCCAAAAAGATGCGAAAGAGCTACTTGGAGTGCGTGGGTGGAGAAGGATCGCACAAGAGAGAGAAGAATGGAAGGCAAGGATTGAGGAGACGAAGATCGACTACGGCCCAAGGAGCCGGATAAGTAAGTAAGGCTGATAAATGTATCATATTTCTCATTTCTCAAATCACATAGATGCAGCTTATGTGATTTGGGTTTTGGTTACGAACTTTGAAAACGCTTTCCTGTGCAATCAAGATAAAACAGAGTACGTTCTTTCCCTGTGATCTTAACATTAAATATTACATTCAGATTCACCGAGCGGCCCTTGCTCAGTTCGTAGAGTGTAGACTTATCAATCGGACGGAGGTTTTTCCTGTGTCACACCAGGCAAATGCCGCAATAGTAGCTACAAGTTAGAGGCCTTGGCCAACTACCTTCAAACTTCATGTCCCGTACCTTATTCCGTCCTGAGCCTCAAAAACTAAAAGGCTTTAAATAAATTAATTTTAAGTTAAATTTATAATTAAAGAAATAAAATTAATATTAAATCAAAATAGAAAATAATACAATTAGTAAAATACCAGAAAGTGGAAGTATTAATACGATACAGGTTATTTCTTGTATATCTGCAAAAATCGAAATTATATGAAGTCATACAAAAAGGTTCATATAGTGAAGTCTATTATTCAGCTACGGAGGTTTGAAACGTCTCAAAACTTCCTATTTTAAATGTCTCTAAACACCCCATTTTGAAAAAAAAAAAAAATCCCTTTTTTAATCCGCCCCTTATTGTTCGTACAAAGACTTTGGCTACATCTCGAAAAGGTTTTCTTTTCTCTTGCTTAAACAAATTCTGTCACTTGCTTCGAAATTTGGTCAACAAATCACAAATAAATGGGGTTATGTCTCATACGACGGAGAACTGTACAGAATATCAAATACCTTCCTAGTCTCCCCTACAGTAAATATATTAACGGGTCGAAACTTATGCGGCAATATATGTTTCCTGTACACATTAACATGAACGTACTTTTTGTACACTTCTTGTCAAAAGTATACAAGACGTGGTCAAAAATTGACATATTTCACGCTTTTTATTAACTTACTCTCTGATCATGTTTCATCTCTGGTACAAATCTTGCAACGTTAATTTAACTCATTTTTCGAAGTCATACAGTGATGAAATTTTGCACAGCGACGTAAGTCGGATGACAATACAACATTCCATTGTTACTTTCATTTATTTCTGTATATGTATATATTTTAAAAACGTATTTTAATATTTTATTATTACAAACTTCTTTATCCTAAAATAATTGGTAGCCTGCACCGCGGCTGGGTTTGACTGGTTGCAGAACACTAGGATTTGTGCCACAAAATATTAGTTGGAGAAAAAGTATGAACACCGAAATAACCCGAAAAGAATAAAAAATAAAATAAATTAAAAAAGGATTTTTTAAAAAGAAACACACACACGCTGTTTTAAGCAAAGAAATATGGACTAAATAATGTAAAAATAATAAATTTATGAATCAGAAAATAAAAGCGTGGGTGCTCTTAGATATTATGATTTTATGATAAGGTAAGCAAGAGCACCCTCGCTTTTATTTTTGATTCATAAATGTATCATTTTTTTTATTATTTAGTCCATTTTTCTTTTTGCTTAAAACAGCCTGTTTTTAAAGAAATCCTATTTTATTTTGAATTACAGGACGGACGGAGAAGACGAAACAAGTATAAAAGAACTCTGTGCATTTTTATTGCATTAAACATAATAATATTATTTCTATTAATAATAATAATAATAATAAATGATGATGATGAATATGCCTTGTATACTTGAGTCTAATTCAATGCAAATATACCTTTAAGGGAGCGTGTTCATTTTAATCAGATGGGTACTGTACACTTTAACATTTCACGATTCATACATTGTTTGTCAATCAGTAGATATAAATTTGCATATGGGTTAGAATCTTCACTGAGACATTTAAGAATAATTTACATAATATCCAGATAGTGAAATTTCTACGCGACAAACTGGTCTTTCATATTCTTTTTTGCAAATCACGACTTTCATTTTAATAAAAGTGAATGATTGATGCTACAGAAACACTTTAAATATTCTACTATTCTTGAAGGTTTTCTACCAAAATAATAATAATAATTTGGATAAATTTTTGTTTTTTTTTTTTCGTGAGGCAATGTGTATTATGCGAATACTGTATAAGAGAAATGACCTACATGTATAATTGTTGAATAGTGCATGTTGGACATTTGGTTGAGTGTCCGTGTAGTTAGCACTTGCTTTGATGTTGACTTAAGCTGAATCATGGTTATAACTTTAAGCATTCGAGTACCATATTCAGTTACATAAGCGTTTCCTTCTTTCGGTTACCTTTTTTAATACAGTGTTTGAACTCTTCTTTTTAAAGAATATACACTGTCCATTTATACAGTACATTACCTGAGAAATGAATAAAATGACGAGCATAATTATATTGCCAGTAAGTATTCACAGCGAACAAGTGTGATACGAGCTGTATCAACTCATTATTGTGTTTTTAGCTTTTGCTTAGACTGTATGGTCCTCTTTATTTGTTATGTTCACACTTGAGTGAACCTTCCGCAATCGTAACAACATACTCATCGTTTACACTTTTCATTCCATAGAGTAGCAGCTAAATCGCAAATAATTCCTTTTGGCGCTTGTCACTTGTGCTTTTAGTAAATGGTTGCTTAATCTGACATCTGAGTAACACATTTGCAAGTCAGTATGTTTGGTAATTTTTAGACAATTGTTCTGAAATAGTATATGTTTGTATGTACACAGTAAAAAATATCTGTGTTAATTCAACACAATGTGGTGTCCCAGCGTAACTACCAGTTTTTATGTTAAATCAACACACGGTGTTGATTTCGATAGTGGGAGAAAAAAAGTTACGGCTGCAACGAAATTTGAACATGGGTTGCACAGTTAGAAGTCGAACCTCTTACCGACTTGGCTAAATCGTCAGACAGAAAAAGCACTAGATTCAAACAGTATAGAGGATAAAAAAAATGTTGCTAAACCCCAAACGAAAACAAACTTACTCTCACGATTTATGCTATGATTTAATCATTTTTCCATTGGTCAATTAGGAATCACAATCCCAATTCATTGACAATATGTTCCATTTCTATGAAAGCAAGCACAGCATTTGACATGTTGTTACTATAAGAAAGCAGTAATGCTGGTCAAGCGTTTGGCTGTCGCCATCTTGCTTGTTTTCATAGAAATGGAATATTCTCAATGAATGGGAATTCTGGTTCCCCATTGACAAATAGAAAGTGATTAAACCGTGGGATAAGTCGAGCAAGTAACTTAGATTGTTTTGACGGTTCAGAAACATATATTTCATCCCCCTACACTGTTTAAATCTATAGTGTAATCGTTTAATTCAAATGTTGGTAAATAAATACCGTTTGCATCTAGTGTCTTATTCGTCTGACGATTTTGCCAAGTCGGTAAGACGCTCGGCTTCTAACTGAGCAACCCATGTTCAAATCTCACTGCGGTCGTAACTTTTTTTCTCCCAGTACCGAAATCAACACCGTGTGTTGTGTTAATTTAACAGAAAAAGTGGTAGTCACGCTGGGACACAGCATTGTGTTGAATTAACTCAGCTATTTTTTGCAGTGTATATATGTAAGTCTTTTAGTGATACATTTGTCTTCTTTTAAATTGCACCTGATTTATATAAAGTAAAAAAGTAATCCTTCCACAAGGATTTATTCATCTTCATAATAAAACTGCCTAATTTGGATTTATATTTTTGTTTTTTAAGTTTAAAAGATCATATCTAGTAGCATTAAAATGTCGCGTTATGTTTCACCCAGTTGCTCCGTAGATCTGTCTTATAACATTAAAGTACGTAGATTTTCCTTATGGACTGAGTAACAAAGTCACAAAACACACTGCAAAAAATAGCTGTGTTAATTAAACACAATGCAGTGTCCCAGCGTGACTACCACTTTTGTGTGTTAAATCAACACAACACACGGTGTTGATTTCGGTACTGAAAAAAAAAACAGAGTTACGGCTGCAGTGAGATTTGAACATGGGTTTCTCAGTTAAAAGTCGAGGGTCTTACCGACTTCGCTAAATCGTCAGACAGAAAAGGCACTGGATGCGAGCAATATTTACTGAACAACATTTGAATTAAACGACTACACTATAAATTTAAACAGTGTATTGGATCAAATATATGTTGCTGAACCCCAAAACAAACAAAGTTACTTGCACGACTTATCCCATGGTTTAATCACTTCCTGTTTGTCAATTGAGAACCAGAATTCCCATTCATTAAGAATATTATATTTCCATGAAAGCAAGCAATATGGCGACAGCCAAACACTTGAGCAGCATTACTGCTTTCTTGTCGCAACAACATGTCAAAAGCTGCGCTTGCTTTCATAGAAATGGAACATATTCTCAATAAATGGGGTTTGTGATCCCTAATTGACCAATGGAAAAGTTACTAAATCATGGCATAAGTCGTGAGAGTAGCTTTGTTTGTTTGGGGCTCAAAAATATTTTTTTAAACATCTATGTTGTTTCAATCTAATGGTCTTTCCGTCTGAGGATTTAGCGAAGTCGGCAAGACGCTCGACTTCGAACTGTGCAAGCCATGTTCAAATCTAGCTGCAGGCGTAACTTTCCTTTTTCTCCCAGTACCGAAATCAACACCGTGTGTTGTGTTGATTTAACACACAAAAGTGGTAGTCACGCTGGGACACCGCATTGTGTTGAATTAACACAGCTATTTTTTACTATGCACTTTTGTTAAAAATCTGGTTTGTTGATATTCTAGAATAAAATATTCTAAAATCACCAAAAAATAATGTCAAATTAAATTGAGAAAACCTGGATATTACAGGTCTATATGAGAGTATATTGATTCTAGAACAGCGGAGCAGTCTCTCTAGAATAGGTTTCTCATCCTGTGGTCCGCAATTAGACTTAAAATTTAATTCTAAGTTATTATTCACTTAAATACTTCTACTTCATTTTACTGTGCTTCTGTAGGTATTCAAAAACAACTTAAGATTCATTATGTTAAAAATCGCATAGTATGCCCCAAATGTCAGTAAAACCCATACAGTAAAAAAGAAGAAAAAAAAGCTAACAAAACTTAATGGTCCGCAGAATTGTTTCAGACATATTACTGGTCCGTAGAGTTAAAAAGGTTGAGAAACGCTACTCTAGAACATCCCTTCGCAGTGAAATTTGTCAAAGGGCCACTTATATTAAAGTTATATAAAGTTCGCGGGGGGCAAGGATTAGTGACCAAAACAAATAATCCCATTTCATTTAAGAAACAAGAAGAAAAACAGGGGTTTATGTAATATTATCGATATTTTGGTAAGCATTTTCCGAATTATTCCGTTTAATGGACCCTGCGGGAAATGAACCAGTGACTACGCTCACAGAGTAATTCTCAAGAAATAGTGGGAAGAGTAAATCCTTAGAATGAATTTTCATTAATATCTTAAAACAAAATATTATACTTCCAAAAAGCTTCACATGATGCGTAATAGAAACTGTTTTAAATTACATTCCAATAAAGTAATTACCGTTGTGTGAGCTGCTGAAATAATTTCATTTTTAGCCTAAGGGTTCAACTAATAAAAATATTTTCAGAACTATCACATTCATCAACATATTTCAAGGGGGAAAAGGCTTGTGTATGGGTTATTAAAATCAATTGTCATAAATGTAATAAATTATCCCTCACACCAAAACAAGAAAATCTCCAGAAATAATAATAATAATAATAATAATAATAATAATAATAAGAAGAAGAAGAAGAAGAAGAAGAAGACGTAGTTTATACTTAGGAGGGGTCGTTCAAATCGTCACATGACGTAATATCTCAACAAGTAATGACGTAAGACTTTTAAGGTAGCAAAATACAATTAACGTAGAATCCAAAGATTTTATTTCAGCATAGTTTATGATAGAAGGATGCTTGACTTTTGGCGAATTCCTGCTGCGTTCTTCAACCATAAACTACTGAAGTACAGTGCTTTAGTACAACTTCATTTGTAATTTGCTAAACCACACGCCTTATGTACTGTACATTATATGTCGAAATATTACGTTATCTGTGTCATTACCGCGGACGCCTCTACACAGAACTAGCACATTCACGTTTTATTTAGTTTCTGTAAATAACCTTTCTCTTGTTTCGGTATGCGGAATTCACCCATCAGTGTATGACCACTATATTTTAAACATCCTGTATACCAATTTTTATGTGGAATCTTATTTTTCAAATACCCTAAGAAGTTCCAAAAGAAAATAAAGTAGGTTACTAAGAGAGCTCACTGTTCCAGATGTCCTGACAATATTTCTCGATCTAGTCCTCATAAATTAGTCTAGTTCCTTAACTGGAGTTATGGTGCTCTGGCACCAGTGTTCGATTTGTGCAATGTCCTAAGATGGGGAAGAATTTCTCAAACGGTAGCGTAGAATATTGCATTTACCGCCCACTCATATTCCAGGCTTGGAGAAATTTGCGGAAAATAGAGCCTGGAAAGATGTTAACACAGAGGGGGGAATCCCGACCATCAAGAAATTTAACACCGTCTGGTAGCATGGACACATCGTTGAATGCATAAATTCTGTCTGCACACACATCAATTAGTAATGCATCCTTGCTTGAGATTGAACAGTTCTACGGAGTAGCTTCTTTGGTTCTTTTTTTTTTTTAGTATAATTCTATAACATGGGCTCTGCAGGCCCGACCCTCAACGAGCATTCTTCTGGCCATGTCTGGGGAAAATAACGGCAAGACCTTAACCTGTGTACCGTACTGACATTCAAGCGATGAAACCCTGGAACACTTCAGTCAGAAATGTTAGCAGGAAAACTCGAACCTGTGTGCCTCCCCGTTGTCGGCCGACTCCGAAGTCTGTCACCGTAATCACTAAATCACGGGATCTAGATATTTCATTGGTTATTGAGATGTCTCAAGAATCCATCTTCGTGGACACAAGCCTAACACTTGCTAATAGGCTCTCTGTTAGCAAGCTGTCCTTGATCCTGTAGATATACTATACAGAAAGCGTTGCTTAGCAGAAGCTTTCGTAAGAACACTAGTTGGAAACATATTTTCATTTCATTTTTAACAGCAAACTTCTCTACATAAAGAACTTTAATTCATTCGAAGGTTTTAATTTCGATCGATAAAGGTTTCACCGATGAACTCCTTTGTTGGTTAGATAACTTAACGCTTCAGTCTTCCTTATGGCTGAATAATTATATATATTCTAAAATTGTTCATGCTTTGAGAAAGTTTTAGGTCGCTTACTCTTCCTTTATTTATTGTAAAAGATTTAAATGGTGTAGCAACTATACTCATGCCGTGTATCCCCACGTTTCCTTTTTTATGTTAAAAGTAGCAGGTGAGTTGTGTGATTTTCCTTATGGGTACCAAAAGCCTTCAGAAGAATAGCATATTTTGTTTCAAGATAATAATGGAACTTTATTCTAAAGCCAACAATTTTTCACTCTTCCGCCTAGTCATATCGTAGAAATTGCGTAAGCTTCCATTAGTTATTTAATTTTTGTTGTAAAGTAATTCAATTGTTTGATACTATAATATTTAATCAAGACTTCACGATCGTGTAAACTCTGAAATTTTGCGTGGAGGATGTGTTCGGGGTTGCATCCATAAGTTTTCCGTAACGTCGTACATTAACATACAGCATGCTTAGGAGCAACAGGAAATCACTTACTTTATAGAGTTAAGAGGGGCTTATAATCAACAATCGTGAATAAAAATTTAAAAATAAACACTTTGTACGAGCAAACGACGAGTCACCATAGCTCAGGCGGTAGCGCGTCTGACTACGAATCGGGCAGCCTGGGTTCAAATCTCGACCAGGACGCTTGAGAATTTTATTCTAAGTTCCCATGCCTGGCGCTCTGAGGTGCACTCAACCTTCCATCTAATTGAGTACCACAGTGTGCTTGGTACTGCTAGGCAGCTTAGGAGGTGAAGGCTGTGGAGCGTGCGAATGACCACTCACTTCGTGCTTGAGAATATTTGGAGAACTACCTCCATAGCGCATTACACATGAGATGGCGTACCTGTAAGAAACAAGAAATACCGAATGTTTCAAACACAAATTAATTAATATCTTTCATCATAGGATGATAACAGTTATGAAAATTTTTGTTTTTTATTCAGGAAT
>JAGDQP010029850.1:4380-23056 GCA_022664845.1 Lepisma saccharinum | reverse complement strand
CGGTCACAGCAGGCAAATGCTAGAATGGTACCCTGAATAAGGCCAGGACCGATTCCTTCCTAAATCCCTTCCCCTTGCTGTTATATCCAGACTAAAATAGACAAAATTGGGCTGTATCTGGAGATACAAAGCCCAGACTTTGTAGTTGTTTGCGTAAGTTTTGTCCGCTTCACGAAATAAATTAAACCAAACAATAAAAATTATGTACTTCCAGCCTGTTTATGTAATATTGAAGCAGGTAGACCTGTCGCACTGGTGTCGATATGTAAACCACTAGGGAGTATGTTAAATGCTTCAAAAGTTTAAAGAATATATGTGAATCGTTATGCAGAAAAAAAATATACTTCTATGGGTCAAAACAATATTTATTTTATATATGATATTTCTAAACGCATTGTACTTTTTCTAAAGCAAATTTAAACAATACATTTATGTAACTCGTTTTGTTAATTGTGAATTAATTTATCAGTAGAGCAGCGACCTTAAATTTCCCGCTTCCTGCAGTAGACCATTCTCGTGGGGAGAAGTATTGAAAACTGCTGTATTATTTTCATTTTGAAAATAATGATAGTTCTTCTGCACAGAGGCATGGTTAAGACCGAAAGATCCAGGACAAGGTAAACGAACGTTGATTTACCATTGCATTCCATCAGGTTGAGATGACGACAAGCTCTAAGAGGGCTCCGAAATACTTGTGTCTTTACCAGACCTCGAACAAAGACCCCCTAATTACGAGACAGCGAGAGGTACCACTCATCCACCGCAAAGAATTTGTGACCGATGATACTGGTGTGCCATGTCGAAGAGAATTCTGAGTTTTAATCCCAGCTTAAAGAACATTTGAAAGTGTTGCTTTGTACTTTAACTAAATCGCTGATTAGTGTCTTTAGATAATGCAGTTATTAGTAAATGATAACAGTACTCCTACTGTGCTGGACCTGTTAAGGTGGAAGGAAGTAGACTAAATCATTTGATTGAGTAATTGAATTCGAAATGGTACCAGCTGTCCTAACTCTGATGTAGTTAGCGTGTTGCTCATAATATTTTAGACTCTGCAAGAATAACCAGACGCGATTCCTTCCTCATTTCCGGTATCAGCCTCAATGTCGAAAATAAGAGACTCCTTCACTGAAGATTAGTATTACAATTTGGTCAGCACCCTGCTGAGAAACTCGAATAAGAAGAGGTATTGGGATAAAATTGTCATCAATAACTTCCAACCCTGTTAATAGATGGCTGCTTCTTACCGCTCAGAGTGCTTCATTTCTTTTCCTTTTTTTTAAATGCATCATATCCTGTTAATTTTCTCTTTTTTTAAACAATTTTGTTCGTCTTTCCCATTTAACGTTGCTGTTATCTTATTGATACATCCGTCAAAATCTTCGTCAATTACGCGAAACTATCACTTTTGTTAATTTAAGGTTTGGTATATAAATACAAGTGGTACTGAACAACAAGCGGAATCAGAAATGAGTTTGGCGCACTTTATACAATTATTCAGTTTCTCATGGTTGTTTTATTTACCGAGACAAGAAAAAAGGAAGTTGATTTTATAAAGAAGAAGAAAAATTAGAAGAGGAAATTGCAATTTCGATTCATGTTATTGCTTTGTCTTCATTTCTTGTTGCTGTTGTTGTTCTGTCATGAGGACAAAAATTGGAGAAAATAACCTTTACATGAAATCAATACATAAATAGACGAAAAGGAAGTACTATGACCTATTCTAAATACGAGCGTCTCGTGATTGGAATTTGAAAACTGGATGTGTAAGGGACATAACCGAATGTGGTCTGACCTAATCTACGAAAAAATTGCAAGAAAGCATATTATGAAATGTATTTTGAGAGAAAAATGAAAGAATACACCCGTTGGGTTTCGCGCCCTTGTTTTCTACTTAACAAGCCGACTCTATTCACTGGACCACGGTAGAAGCTTGCAACCAATGACTCGAAAGCTTTATTTACACAGAACGTATTATGAAACAAGAAGATGGTGGCCTCCTGGCAAATTCCGAGAATGATATTCTCTAACCTGTTTTTATGTAAATAGTTGGGTATTCTGCAGGGTATGTAACGGAATGTTATACTTTCACGCGTTGCTAGGTGGTATATACTTCAGGATATTAATAAGTGAACAGTAATATTGCACGTTTGTCTACGTACACCGTAAAAAATTAGGTTAATTAGTACAACATCCCAACTTAAGAAAAAATACGGTTAAAATCTATAGAAACCCTGCAAAACTCTACTTGCATACCCCCCACGAATTGTAGCTTTACACTCTCAAACTAAAAGAAGTGTTGTTATCTGAGAAAATGTCACGCAAATATGGCCGATTTTTTAAAATAACCAAATTTTGTAGGAAACATTTAGCCATGAGTCTATAATAAAACTTTGTTAAGCTTTAAAAACTACCCACTTTTTACAGAAGGAAGTAAAAAACAATCCGAAATCTTGGAATTTTCGATTTTTTCTTCAAAGTTATTCGAATTTCTGTACACCCTTTATAAACGACATGGGAATAACCTTTTAACATTACATAGTTCTCACAAATATCTATCATATAAAAACAAAACGGCTTGTTTATATTAATTAGTTGCTAAGACGTTTTCAATAATTATACATCAACAATGAACTTTAGGGCGGAATACGTCGTCAGATTTTTTTTCGGGAAAATAAAAAAATACTTCCCATAGAAATATAATTACCAAAAATATTTCTTGAACTGCCTGAATTAAGATGGAACGAGTCAAATTAACAATAAGGATATTACATTCAGAAAGAAAACTTTACTTCAGCGACCAATGGAACCTTTCTGTCCAACTATTAAAATTTCAATTAACCGTGCTAGAATATTTTAAGAGGGGGAAAATATATGTAATGACCCACTTTGCATTACTACAATGTAATCTTATTCTGCGTCCATCGTTTCAACGGAAACCTCTTCACTTATCAGTGTACTTAGTATAGTTTAATTCAATCTTTTAAATAGCGATCATGTTAAGTACTACAAATAAACTTGTAAAAGTGCCTAATCAGTGTGAAAGAAATATTAAAAAAAAAACTAGAGGCTCTTCCTATCACAGATTGGGTTATATATGATGCTTCAGTTGCTTTCGTTTGAGCAGGAGGAAGGGCTGATATATTTTTTTAGGTGGGAGGGGTAACCTACTACGACTACCAACAACTTTGAGAAACCGGTTCTTTTCTTATGCTTGCTTCAACACAACAAACCAAACATAAAGCTGTATGGAAGGACATCATGGTTAGAGATTACTAAGGTGCGCGGCAAGGGGGATGATGATGGCAGGAAGGAAGTTACCTAAGCAAAAAGAAGTTATTCTTCTTCAAACGAAAGAATATTTTCAAAGTTTGCCCTTAAATCATGTTCTGGAGCGGAACTATCAGATATTCTGCGCCGTATTTTAATTACTTTTTCACATTGTAGTGTCTGTCTGTGAATTAAAAATGGAATTATGATGATGATTATAATGATGATGAAGTGTCGCTTCGAAATAATGAATAACTGAGTAAGAACAAGAGAAGCTGGAATTTTAACAATAGAAAATTATCTTCTAACCGTGCACTATTTCTCTTTCTTGCTTCGTTTTGCACATATCATACCTTCATATTTTTTTAAAATAAGCTACCTGCACATGAGATGTTTCTTAGCGTAATTATGAAAATTCCAAATTGTGTTCATAACATTAAAATTTGCTAATTTTTTTTCTCACCAATTATTTTTACGGATAAATGTTAAGTTACTATAGTTTACTTACCGGGTTATTTGTGATATCTATAATTCCATTATGTGAGTGGTAGTATTTACCGATGAAGTTAAGAGGTACAGTCATATTCTTTTAAAAACAAAACTGGCAATATCGCAGTGTAATGTAAATATTTCCTCTTCCACAAATTATAGCAATGAAATTGTTAAAAGCAGACTAAAATACTACCTGAAAATTTTTAAAATACCAAAAAGCAATAAAATAGTTGAAAACAAAATGAAACCTTAACTAAAATTCCTTACAAATAAAAGATACAACAAGAAAATGGCTGAAAGCAAACTGAAATATTAGCTGAGAGTGTTTAGAACATAAAAAACAACAAAATGGTTGTAAAGAACTAGCTGAAAATCCTTAAAATACAAAATACAGCAAGAAAATGGTCAAAACACTAAAATATTACATAAAAATCCTTAAAAATACAAAATACAACAATAAAAAGCTTAAAAGTAGACTAAAATATTAGCTGAAAATGCAAATACCGCTCAATAAAATTGCAGAAAGCATAATATTATTAGCTAATAATCCTTAAAATACAAAATACAGCAATAAATTTGATGAAAACACACTGAAACCCAGTAGAAAATCTATCAGATACAAAATACAACAATTAAAATATATAAAAGAAAGCTGAAAGATTAGTTGAGAGTCCTTAAAATACAAAAATAGCAATACAGTGAATTAGAACAATCTGAAACATTAGCTGAAAGTCCTTAAACCACAAAAAAGATCATTAAATGGGACTAAATACTAGCTAAAAAATACAAAATACAGCATTAAAATAGTTGAAAGTAGATTAAAGTACCAGTGAAAACCCTTAAAATACAAAAAAAAATATTATAAAAATATGGTTGAAAGGAAAATAAAATTAGCTGAAAACGCTTAAAATACCAAATACAGTAATAAAAAAAATTAAAAAACAGACTAAAATAGTAGCTAAAGGTCCTTATAATACAAAATACAGCAATAAAGTAGATTAAAGCAGACTCGAATACTAGCTGACTATCCTTAATATACAAAATACAAGAATAAAATGGATGAAAGCAGGTGAAACAGTAACTAAAGTTCCTGGGTGGGTATGGGATCTCTACATAATCAGAACCATGATGTGTATAATTGTGGTATTCTGTCAGATATTTTTCAAACTATGCTTGTAAGCGAGAGGAAGGAATCAAGAGAGCAAACGGATTCGGGTATAGTACAACCAAAAATTACATTTCAATTTTAAGAATTATGTGATAGGTCCTTAGTTCTTTACTAGTAGAACCTTTTTTTTTTCCTTTCGTATTCACAGTAAATACAGAGTCGACACTTTGAAATGAGGACATAGTAGCGTTCCTTATTTTGCATAGAGTTGATGAAAACAGTATATTTATGGAAGTTTATGTGTATGGTATTACTTCATGGTGAGGATATTGGGAAGAGTGTGAGAAGGAAAAAAAGAGGATGGGGGTATTTTGTATAACTGTTTTGGTGGAAACATTAAAACCCAATTCGGAGATTAATCAAAGGTCGGGAGAAGGTTGTTGTGCATTTAAACTGTCCTGCCTGTGCCGTGTTGCATTCGAGAATAACGACCTAGGCCAGTCAGCTGTAATTGCGTGTTCCATTAATCCATGCTTATCCCGCCATCTTTTTACCAATTACGCCCTCAATGCTGGGCACAAGCATCATGTTAATAGGGGAGGCAGCGTTAGCGATTTTCTAGATACATGTGTGTGTGTGTGTGTGAAAGAGAGAGAGAGAGCATATTGCTGAAGTAGTGATATAACAGTGTTTAAAGAAAACACTCTTTTTTGTGTGTCTATGTGTGAGTGGAAAATATTTTACTTTCATAAATTGTACAGGTAGGAAACATTTTCTTCTAAAATATTGTCCAATTTTTTGGACACTTGAAAACTACTAAAAGCAGGAAAGCTTTGCAAAATCACACGCTCTTTGGTACGCACCTATGTCACCTTCATACTGTACTTTTTTTATTAAAAAAAGCAAAAAAGAAGCTTCAAGTGTTACATAGCTTAGGGCTTCTTCAAATTATTTTTTTAATCCGGCTTTCTTATATAAAATTTGAAGTTATATAGCAATTGTAATCACAACGTTTCTGTACTTTAGTGTATCATTTACTTAGAAACAGTGTTGCTAGATGAAGGGCTTTCTCCTTAGATAAATGTGCTCCACAATTAAATAATTTATTCTAAAATTCTATTGTGTTTACGTTCCCATCTCATGCAAAATACCATACAGGACAATGATCCTCAAAGGCTGTGGCGAGCGTATTTTCTCAGACCAAATTTGCGGCAGTTCTTGCCGGAATCGAATGGAGCTCTCTTTATATGTGGATGGTTGAAGAGAAAATTTTTATTCAAGCCATAAATTTAGCTTAAAAGTTGCTTTTCATTAAAAAAAACCCTCAACTTTGATAAATAAAAATTAGCAACAATTTTTAAAACAAAAATTTCCTAGCCTGTTGGTTGTGAGTTGTTATAGTAGCTTAGTTATGATTTATTTCGTAAGATACGATAATGTATGATTTTAATTCATTGCTAACTTATTATTTATGAATTATGAAATCTCAGTAAAAGATATGTAAAATTTATTACAAATGCCCCTTACAAATTAAATGGTGTAGTATTTTTGTATTAACTTCGGGGCATTTAATATGTTTTTCCGCGGCGCTGACACACAACACTAAAATTCGGGACTGTCTCGAAAAACTCAGGACGTAATAGGCGGCCAGCAGACAACATCTGACCAACATGGATATTTCTGTTAGTTCGCTTTGAAACCAATCATATTAATAAAAACAATCAATAAGATTAAATAATTTTATAGTTTTTTCTTCTAAATTTCCTGCTTGAGGGGGATATTGGTAGTTCATCTGGTCACGAGGCACGGTGTGAGCCTTTATAATGGTCCGCTAGATGACAATACCGTCGCTTCCCAAAATATCGACGATATTAGATAACCCCATTGACTCTATCTCCTTTTTTAAAAACTGAAATATTTATTTCTAATTTGTCAATAATCCTTGCCCCCGCAAACTTCATATAACTGTAAAATTAATTAATATCAGTCGTCCTTTGAAAAACTTTCATTCAGAAAGGGTGATCTACTCCATGTAATGAAATGTTAAGTGATAAATAAATTATTAAAGGATGAATAAGGAATTAAGGTAACCCCAAACTTCTTTGATATCCCGCAATTTTCCTCGACTTCAATATTCTGTTATCCCTTCCCGAAGAAAAGGTGTACCCCTTTACCGGTTCGATTCTTTTTAAAAAATGACGAATGAGTGCTCTGTTCAAATACAAGAGCAATTTGAAAGTTCAAAAGAAAGAAACTTTGTATTACATTCTACTCGCGTGGTCTAGGAAAATAACTATTTAAACATGAAGAAAAAGATATGGACAAGAAAATGTAGGCCTACTTTGGTGAAGCTATGTAATATAGATTCTGCTTTTCTCTCTCTCTGTGGTTTTTTTAACGTATCACAAACCGCTCTCGGCAGCCTTATCGTTAATCCTCGTAATGGGACACGCGAAGGAAACCTAACGCGGATTTTTATTGGCAACCTGTGTAGTAGTAATAGCAAGTGGCGGTAGGATGTTGGGGAAAAATATTACGGGTATCAAGTGTCAAACATGTACACTAGATAACTCTGCTTCACACAATTTGTCATGAACTCGATAAATGTGCTTTTCATCTTCTTACTTTACTCGTTTTTCTTCTTCTTTTGTTTAAGTCCAGAAAACTGTGTGCTGGGGAGAAATTTAAAGATCGTTAAGAAGGTCATTAAACATGCTTTTATGGACTGTAAAGTGCCTACTCATATGCCTCTTTATGTAAGTAGCTGATACAAAGGCAATTATGTGTATTTAGTGAGTGAAAATAGACGTTACATAATATGCTCTTTTCATAACTTCGTTAAAGTTCTCACAATGATTTTTTTCTATAATAAATTAATCTTGTAAATATAACTAAACAACAAAATTATAGAAAAAATTAATTTGAATTTTTACTGACGAAAATACTACAGGGACATGTTACTGGCGAAAATATTGTAATTTTACGAACGAAAATAATGCATGAAAATGTTACTGATGAAAATATTGCCTGGAAATGTTCCTAATGAAAATATTGCACGGAAATGTTAGACAAAAATATTGTACGGAAATGTTACTGACGAAAATATTGTATAGAAATGTTACTGATGAAAATATTGTATGGAAATGGTTCAAACAAATATTTGCACGGAAATGTTACTGACGAAAATATTGTATGGAAATGTTTCTAACGATTTGCACGGAAATGTTGCTGACAAAAATCTTGTACGGAAATGTTACTGACGAAAATATTGTATGGAAATGTTACTGACGAAAATATTGTATGGAAATGTTACTGACGAAAATACTGCACGGAAATGTTACTGACGAAAATCTTGTACGGAAATGTTACTGACGAAAATATTGTATGGAAATGTTACTGACGAAAATATTGCCTGGAAATGTTTTTAACGAAAATATTGCACGGAAATGTTACTGACTAAAATCTTGTATGGAAATGTTACTGACGAAAATATTTTATAGAAATGTTGCTGACGAAAATATTGTATAGAAATGTTACTGACTAAAATATTGTATGGAAGTTTTACTCAGGAAAATATTGCACGGAAATGTTTCTGACGAAAATATTGTATGGAAATGTTACTGACGAAAATACTGTATGGAAAATTACTGACGAAAATATTCCACGGAAATGTTACTGACGAAAATATTGTATGGAAATGTTACTGACGAAAATACTGTATGGAAATGTTACTGACGAAAATATTGCATGGAAATGTAACTGACGAGAATATAGTATGAAAATATTACTAACGACCTGGCTCTCTATAGCAAGATAAAAGCAGGAGTCGTTGCGCTGACTACGTGACATCCAATTTAAACTTAAGCCTCCTTGACCCAATAAATGTGCATTGAAGCCGATGACTTTAATTTACATACATATGAAACACTTTTTCCACACATTTAAAACATTTTCGAAACACTTTTCACAACATTTGTAGACTTATTCCGTACATTCAAAATTGCCTTATAGTATTCTAAAAAGAATGTGCTGCTAAGATTAAAGAATTTGAATAATGATAAATTCCAAGTTGTAACAGTTTTGATTAGTTATGGACTCAGATGCACACACTTCACGTTGATAATGTTCTCGCGTTTTCTTCTCTCTCTCTCTCTCTCGTCTTTTAATTTATTTTGTGTGTTTGTTCTTTCGCCTGATACGGATAAAAGCAGATTCTGGTCTTTACCTTCCCCAATCCGGACACTGAAATTGTGTTATCTTTTCTTGCAGAGGACAGAAGAAAACACCGAAGGAGTTGAAAATAAGAATTGTATTCGTCTAAAGAAAACTTACGTTTCTCTGACTTTGTGTGTGTGTGTGTCTAACAAGAACAGATAAAGGAAACGTTGTTAGTACTTGTGTTCTTTTCGCATTATTCCTAAGAGCCCAATTCGTACAATTTCTTCTCCCAACGATATTTACGACAGAATATTGTCGCTTTTTATCAGCACTGTGTAAACACTACAAAGATTTTGGGTGACAAAACCGTCTTACATTTCCTGAGAGGAAAAATGCAAAAATTTGTGAACGTATGGTGCAAGAGACCTCCCCACACCCCTAATTCAAACATAGACGCAGCAGGTAACGGATATGGAAGGGAGGGATCTCCAATTAAACCGTGTGTTTACATGGCTGAACGGGAAAGATATCCTCCAAATACCAAGACCTCCCAAGCCTTTATATATTTCTTCTTCACCCCCTTCTGTTCTAGCCTTTCCATTTTTCTTCTTTTTTTTTATCTCCTCTCAGTGTGATTCTGCTTTTATGTGTGTGTTTCTTCCCATAGTTTTGCCTTTGTTTTCTCTTGTTTAGTCTTCTTTTTGTCATGCAGGTTTGCATAACCACCTCTTTACCTATGCGTCACTTTAAAGGCCGCTTTAGACGGCAGCATTTATGCTACGATGAATCTTACGATTAGCAGTAGTGCCAGAGTGTGAAAGCAAGAATGCTACAATAGGACAAGATGCTATGGTATAAATCCACAACCTTTTTTTCTTTTTACGCTGGCACACTGCTTTCGCTAAGATTCGTCGTACGAGAAATTGTATCGTCTAAAGTGGCCTTAAAAGTTAGTGGAAACTGCCAATGTTATATGCGCTTTTCAGGAAGAGTCACCTGAGATTTTGCTGGCTATTTTTTTTTGTGTGTGTGTGTGTGTGTGTGTGTGTATCACCGCCTGCTCAGTCTTAGCTGCCTGTCCAATCAGCGAAAAATCGTGTGTAGCCTGTCGCCACGAATTGGCCGCTAGATGGCAGGCGTATTCAAGGGCTGTTCTGCTACTCAAAAGCATTAAGTGATGCCGTTGCAATATGGAATTTTGATTTCTGTAAGGACACAGAACGATTGTTCTAAAGTAAAAGACAAAATAGTGGCTTTTATACAAAACTTAAGTGTGAGCAGAAGTCATTCTTCGTTATTTTCATATTTTTCAATTATGCGAGCGATGAGAAATGCTGATAAATAAAATTTGCTGTAGTGTATCTTAGTCAATAAAGCTTTAATAATAACTTCAAGTCCATGACAATAAGAAGCTGGATAAATCTGACCTCGAAATATTTTCAAAGTGTAATAAGAGGAGTCTTACCCCAAGAACACGAAAATTACTGCCCCTCCGTGAACCCCTACCCGTCCGCGAAAGATTTCTCTAGAAGAAACTATAGTTCTAGCGTTGATTTCACTATTAGATAGTACCTGACAACGATACTCATTAATGTGCCGTAGTATGGGAGACTACAATATATAACCATAACAAATAACGCCATAGAGACAGAATTAAATAACAATGTACGACTAGTACTGCACAGTACTACAAAAATAATTTTAAAAACATACGTTTCTTAAACAATTGGTACTAAAAAGTAAAAGAAATATTTTTATCCATGATTAAAAAAAATAAAAGCGTGAGGGAGCTCACTCATATACAGTCACTTTATACATTCTTCAATTGGCGCACCCTATGCTTTTCTTTTTAGTCATGCATAAACAAAAATAGTTTTAACTTTTAGTACGAATTGTTTAAGAAAAGTATATTTCCCTAGTCTTTTATTATTTTTTCGAATTGTTTCGGTGTCCGGATACTTTTAATCAAACTGATGATGTCACCCAAATCGTAAAGTGTTCTGCAACCAGTTAAACGGAACATCGTTGCGGGCTTGTATTTATTTTAGGATAAGGAAGTTCCTTACTAAAAAAAATATTATTAGTCAGAATTATCGCCTTTCCACAAACCGAAACTATTACTGAGGCTTTCCATTCCTTTAGACGTTCCTCCTGTCTTATTACTTCGTTGACCTCGTTTCTGCTTGTTACATAATTTATGCTTCTAAGTATTTAAATTTGTTTACTTTGTCTATGATCTCATTTTTAATCGTAATGTTTCTATAGGCACTGTGCAGGAGAAAACAATCCACGGCATGTACAACTGCCTACTTCCAAATAAAACAAATGAATATAATGTTTACAGTGCAATTGTCGGTTTAAACGGAGGATGCAATGGAATAAAATAATTATCCTGACAGTAATCACAATAACACGCTATATGCAATAAATTCTAAAAACGTGTAATATTATTCTCGCAATTTCCTATTGCGAACGTGTAGGTTTATTATTTCCTATATACAAGAAATAACCATGACCTGTGCTTGATGTACTACTACTACTGCTTCTACTACTACTACTAATAATAATAATATAGTACATGTCAAGGATCTCTTTAAACTGTGTTCATGTTTCTAGAATAACAGGGAGGCAATGGAAACCCATCTTGCCGAGAGACCTTCTAGTTAAGGACCTGCCTCTGAACCGTACACCTTCCAACATTCCGACTTGCTTTTTATGGCCTTACAGAATGGTACGCAACAATTGTGCACCATTCTTTTCTTAAAACTCTTCGAAATATTCAGTTTTCCCTATACCAATACTCAAGAGTTACTGACTAAAACAGATGTATCGTGCTGCCTCTAGCGTCGGAATTAGGAAACAGATGTTCACGAGAGGAACAATGCTTTTTGAAGCGAATGGGCAGGCAGCTATAGATCGAGCGGGCGGTGGTGTGTATATATCTAACTTACAGCATTCTTGGGCAGGGATTCCGCCAGGGTTTTCAGTTTACGGTGTGTAATGTTAAGATTCGTAGGGTGTCCGTGTAAGTGGAGTTTTGTATGGTTTCTATCGATTTTTTGATCGCAAAAATTTTAAAGTTTGGGGGTGTTGTCGAGAATTTGGGAGGTGACACCCCCACGTGGTGGGGGGAGGGGGTAGCTGGCGGAATCACTGTTCGTGAGTATTTCTAGAACAACGTTAACATTTTTCCATTGAGTATACATAGTTAATATCAATCAAGTTCTCTACTTGTTCATAGACAGATGTCGCCTTGTAACCATTTAATTGATAAAATATACAGGGTAATTCAGAAATAAAGGTAAAAAACTGAAGTCGACATGGATGCGCATGCGCAAATGAACCGTTTCCGAGATATTGTAACATACATGGTAAGAGCCATCATTGATTGTGGCGCGTCTGTATGTGGATACAAGAAAGTAACAAAAACCGTGCAACGAACGAGTTTAAACACAAAGTGAAACACTGCACAGGGAAACACAGTAAGCATTCAACAGTGGACATAATGGATCAAGAAAACGGCCAAGGAAAATAATCAGTGGCGGCTCGCACCATGCATGTTGCAGTAACTCGGAAACGGTTCATTTGCGTACGGTGCTTTACCGTGTGGTTTCTATGGCAACAAATATATTACGACGTTAGACTTATAGTCCATTCTTCCTCTTCGTCTCTTTCCTTCAACCACCCTTTCATAGGATGCGAATAACCCGATTTCTACATTCTTTTCGCTATCATTCTTATGAGGCTCGACTATCCTAAACACTTTCACATTACTTGCTATGTCGATCCATTTGGTCTGCTCCAATCTTCAAAGCCACAGGTCGAAAGTTGCCAGAAAACTTTTCTTCACTTAGTTGCATTAAATTTTGAACAAATTATAACAACATATAAAAATATATTTAACTAAATTAAATTAGAGAAAAGAATATGCATTTAGTATATTTTTTATCATATCAATCGACTTCAAAGGAAAGTAAGTTCTATTATGGTACGCTATTGTGTATAATAGTATACGCTATAACGTATACAGCGCAGTTAAAACTTGCAGAATACATTCAATATCAAGAGGGTATGCATTCCTGTAAAAGGAAATGAGTGGTGCATTAACCATACATCTTTGTACGGTTAAAAATAGCATTTTGTGTATGAGAATGGGATCTCGGATGTTACAGGAAATCAGCAGGAGTTCCACAGTATATAACTCTTCCCTCAGGAAGCGTACACACACACACTTACATGCATAAATACATCCTATAATATAAATTATACGAAGCACAAAAATCTGAAGTTAAAAAAAAAAGGTTAGCAAAATGTACATTTAAAGATGGAAACGGAATATTTATATGTGCTGTTGACTATTCTATTTTTTAATTTTTTTTTTTATTATGATTCGGATAAATTTAAGCGTTGCATTAGAACAGAACCACCCACCTTTTTTTAAAAAAAAAGAAAAAAAGAACAATCATGCTATGCACTACTGATCTTCTCAAGAATATTCATGGATTAAGATGTCGGATATATATTTAAACTCTCTTTTTTTTTCTTTAGAAAAAATAACGCTTTCATAATAATGACGGAAATTTGCCTACATTTAAGTAGCATTTAAACGACGATCTTGCACTCGTGGGTTGTAAATTGTACATTATTTATCCCGCCTTCTTCCTTAAATCGAATACAAAGTAATGAAATTAATAACAGAGTTCTCCCCCACTCTCTCTCTCTCTCACACACACACACACACAAATAGGTAGAGAGAGAAAGAAACAGATTTAGGAGAGCAGTTCAAACTGCTCCGTTGTTACCAACGTTTCTCTTCCTTTAGGCACAAGAACATTAGTTTTTTACTACTTAATGGTTACTACTTAGCTCTCTTTTCCTTGATTCTTTCCATTTGCAACCTTTTATACGTGTTACACGGACATACAATGCCGAGTGAGCGAAGGTGGGTTAGTGAATCAGATTCTACATTTTACTTCATTATCAGTGAGCGAAAATGTCAGCCTTAAATAAATAATTAAAACGTTACATATTGTTCTTATTTATTATCAAAATTTATCTTTAAATTATGAATTAATGAGAGTTTGTGTTAATATAATTTACAATTTACTATGGCCCATTTTTAAAGTAACATTTTAATATGTATTTTCGAGTTTTTATTATTAATAGGTGGCGCAAGTAAAAGTAAATTTTTAGTGATGAATTTTCTTCTGTCACTACGCAGCATCATGTCAACTCATTGAGCATTATTTTAGGTTGAGAAATGTTACATAATTGTATGGATTTCCCTTCCTCCTGCTTTTGCAGTTACTAATACTATTAAAGACAATCTGAGTAATCACAAGGATATGTTTTCGAAACTATTAATATTATATTACAAGTGACGCTACTTTACAAATCGAAACTTGTGATGGAGATATAAGTATTATCTTATATATTTTTTTTTTTACTTTAGTTTTATAATAATAATGACTCTTTCTTACCTTGAGTCTTTATTTTCTGTATCCAAAAAGTTCACGTTCTATTGCTATATCTAATTAACATTCTTCGAACGTTTGAAATAAGTTCTCCAAAAAGAAGAAGTTGAAACAATAATAGTCTTGTACAAAAATAACAAGAAAGTACGCCATCCATCTTGATTTTTGTCAATTGAGACTAATATCCGGGCCACTTCCATTCTTAACAACCTGTTTTCGTCTTTGTCTTCTACTTTTGATGTTAATGATGACTTGTTACTTTGCCACATTAAAAAAAAAAAAAAAAAGAACCAATCTTTTATATTTTGTTTTGAAATGAAGCTATTTTTTTTTAGTTCTGTCTTTGAAAGTGGCGCCATTAAATACAGCGAGTTAATACATATATATAATTCTTGTTCTTGATAATTTTGTTTTGTTTTTCAATTTCTTTTACTATTTTCGTTGACTATATATGGATATAAGTAATATTTTGTGTTTATAAAGAATTTTTTTAATGTAGGCCTTCCATTGTTAATAATAATAATAATAATACGTAACAGAATTATTAACGGCGAACTAATAATTCATAATATTAAAAATAATAAAACTATAAGCGAATTTTTAAATCAACTTATGTTAGTACAAGACAACTTATGGTTTATGCTGCAAAAATAGCAACAGATCAATATTAGGTAGAATAATAAATTATTATTATCAGAGTCAAGGAATCTGCAAGGATTTTCAGTTTCGGGGGTGAAGTCAAGTGGGGAGGAGGGTGTAACTTGTAAGTAGAGTTTTTCAGCGTTTCCATTGATTTTTTGTAGTAAAAATTTTTAGAGTTGGTGTGTGTGTTCGACGATTTGAATGATTGTCACCCACCCACCCCCATCAGGAGAGTCTGGCAGAATCTCTGATTTGGTTACATGGATATAAATTCTGCAATAAACGATTTGGTTATATAATCTCTGTTCATAAGTTGATGAGTGTTTTAGTTGGTTTTTATGGCTGCTCTCAGCCCTGTACGTAAAATGATTGAGCAAAGCTCTTTTTCAGGATCAGCTCACATTGTTTTCTCCATCTTTTCCGAAGTGGTTACAACCAAAGATATCAAGTTTGGCATAGTGATCGCTCTGCATAAATAGATGGTGTTTGACTTAGATATCGGTCAATCACGTGTTGAATATACACTGAAATAAATGTATAGGTGCAGTAAACATATTTCATAGAGCATTTGATGCTAAGATATCAGAAGTGGTTACAGTCGCAAATATCAAATTTTTCATAATGATCACACGTCATGAGTAGATGGTACTTATGTCATAGAAATCGTGATTCACATGTTCGATGTAGCTACACTGAAAAACATTATCAAAAATAGGAGTTCGGATCAAGTCCTTCAGACAGTTTGTTCATACTTCAGTTGTTGGCTATTATTATTATTATTATTGCCGTAAAATGGGCTGACAAGCTATTGTTTCAGAAAATAAACTGGATATATAGATTGGATTTTATAGCGGCAGATGATCAGGGTGGTATGCAATGAATTCCATGACTGACGTAATATATTTTTGTCTGAAAAGTTCATTGTAGATGTCTGCACAGCAGAGCAAGAGAACATTCTTCTTGCTTCCTTGCTGGATGTCAGGCATATCCAGTAGGTTAGGGGTTTATATCTGCAGGGTATTTGATGGTCAGGGAACCAATCAGGACTTCGGCGGGTACCAAAAGAAGATATAGCCTACCTCTTACTTCTAGACAAACAAGTTTTGTTCTCTTTTTTCGTTTTCTCGCTTTTTTCTTTTTTATTTGGTTCGTTCTTTTACATCATTCTTCCACCTCGAACAGGCAAAAAAGTATCAGTGTTGCCAAGCGTATTAAATTTTCAGGTAATCAAGATAATTTCAATAGTCCCTAATTATTGATTAGTATACTTCAGGATACACAGACAATTAAAAAAGAAAACACACACACACACACACAGAGAGAGAGAGAGAGAGAGAGTTACGAACAACAAACAGTCAAAACACGCAAATTGACTATTAACGTAGAGGTTCTCGTAGAGATTAACGTTGGTTGAATGTACAGAAAGGGATTATGTGAACTCCCTTTCTTTGAAAATGTTAAAATAATTTGAAGTAGTTATATAGAAACACTGAAGAAGAAATCTGGACAATGATTAGTTCTTCTCAGAGGTATGTTCACTACTCGAAAACCCGTGCGCAAGATGAAATTATGGCGGTTAGCCATTCCATTCCATCTAATGCAGATGACGTCCTAAGAACGGGATCTACAGTTCAACTAGGTTCTGAACTACTGCATTCGAAATGTCCCCACCGGAAATCGAAGACGAGGCCTCTTGGTTATAAAATGAGCGGAAACGAAGCATTTAACATTATATCTGACGAGAATGGCAAAACTGTATACAAGTAATAGATAACATCGAGGAATATAGCATCTTGGCTTACAATCCAGTAATTCCAGGTTCAAAACCCGGCGTAAGCATATTAGGGGACCAAAAGCGAAGGGATACAAGTGACATTGGCGAATTTAGAAAAAGTTCCAAGGTAATCTTTTATATATAACCCGAAATATATGAGACACAAAATTGTCATATTTTGTACAAATAAACCTTGGACCTTAAAGTGTCCATGTACAAAATATGAACATTTTGTGTAACATATATTTCGGGTTATATATAAAAGATTATCTTGAACCTCTTTTTTTATTCGTTAATTCACTTGTATGTAAGGCTCGGATTTGTAATTAAAAAATATTTTGTTTACTGTTTAATATTATAGATCTTTTACTGTTTCTTTTATTTTGGGAAGTCCCGAACGTAATACCAAAATTTTATAGAAATTATTTGGATGTTAAATTTAATATAAGATAAGGCTTTTTGGTAGTAAACAATTATTTTTGGGATAAAAAAATAATAATTTTATTACTTAGAAGTCTTTAGAAAAAAATATTCGTAAACACATTCAGCGAGAAAACAGAGTGCCTATCATAAGAAGCATCACAGTTGTGCTAAGCTGCTTTTAAAGTAGGGTACTTATCTTCCGAGGGACACGACACGCCATTCAGTCAATGAGGACTGAAGCTCTTGGAATGGACTACCAGTTTATGTATATATATCTTGGTTTAAAAGTTTAGTTAATTAGCTAGTTTTAAAGTAAACAGTTTGTCAGTGATTTGAACTGATTTGATCTCGATTTCTATGTGTATCTCAACTGGAAAGTGAAAACCATCGAGCTGTACATAACAATACTGGATTGATCGGTTAGTGTCGAAAGATAAACGCCAGAGGAAACATTTCACCTCGATCGTCTATTTACAATCTAAACGAATATGGATAAAATGTTCAATTCTCAGGGTTTTTTTACGTTTGTTATCGCTGTTAGTTTTTTAGTTTTATTATTATTATTTTCTTTATTTATGCTTTAATTCCTAAGTTATGGACATATCGGACTGTGCATTATAACAGTAGATACTGTAAATAATATTTACGCTTTCTGACAAATTAAAACGTTCCCTGTCTTTATATTTTCATTACATGATTAATGGCAATCGATCAGTTCAATATCACTTTTCAATAGATCAATAGACTGGACTTTTTTCTTTAGATATTTAGTTTGACTAAAGCTCGTAGCAACAGTGTGAATTTGTGTAGATGCCGAGAGTTAAGAGTGACTGACGGCTATGGCGGACAGAAACCATAGCAACCAATAAATAACTGACCTTAAAACATCAATTATTAAGACTGTTAGACTGTAAAACTATATTATATTATAAATATTATAATAAAACAGCAATTATTAAAACGAACGCGCAATGGATGGGCATAATTAGCCATTTCCGCGCTAGACTACCAAATAGGAACACGAATGCGAATACCGAAGGTGAAAACAACTAATATTCGTTGATTCAGTCGTGGAACGAGGGCAATCCAACATTATATGTTGTTAAACTTGTCAAAAGTAAACTGCAAAAACTGTACCTTTGAACAGTGGGTAGAAAATACCAATTTTGTACCTACAATTTTCGAGAGGCAGAGGAGAACCCAGGGTTGGGTTTAGAGGTTGTTTTTTTTTCTCTCAGTTCTTGGGAGGGAACAGATTAAATATTTAAGAAACGGTATGGTAAAATATGAATCCCTGTGCCCGTCACTGCCTCTCAAAAAATGTGCTGACAAAAT
>JAGDQP010029849.1:4398-23058 GCA_022664845.1 Lepisma saccharinum | reverse complement strand
ACGAATTTCTTTTACATGTTCACATTTCGAGTAAGTTATTACTAATTCTCTACGCAACAACGTACCGACTACAATTGCATACTACAATTTAACAGAACGTGTGAATTTCAGGAACATTCCTACGGTAAACACAATTGTTTCTTAATATAGTTATAAACCATCAAAAGTAAGATGTACCATTTGATAAATATAGCATTTCTGGCTACCCTGCTTTCCTAGCGAGGGATACGCTTCAAACAGCAGGAGAAGCATGAGCGAAGCGTGTTTTTGACACTGAGAGAAAGTCCCAACCTGGCCTCACAGCTGCTTTAACACACGAAGAGAAGAATTTATTGTACTTGTGCTGTTGGAATTCGTTGCCATGGTAACCGATGGGAACGCGTGCTGAGGAGGCCTCAGGTGGAGGAATTCTGGGAAACCAAGCAGCGAGAAGTGACTGACAAGGAGCAGGCATTACGCATCTCTCACCACTGACAAAGAGAAGCCAGTCTGGCCACTTCGGCTAGTATGACATTCTACTATCTCATGCTCCGGAGTCTTGACCTATTGAAAGGCTGCGCTATATGTTAGACTATGGCCACTGGTATATATTAAACGCCTGTTTTGTGTCATGGAAAGTAATTTATTTATTTTGGAAACAAGAACAATAATTTACATATATTTGTATTTTTATGGAGAAATATAAATGAGGCCTGGCCTCACCTGCCTCACCCGACGGGCCGCTTCTGACTTACGTCACGTATCACGTTTGTTTTCGACAGGGGGCGTGAATGTTCTGATGAAGAATATGTTTTCGTTCATGTGTTTTCACCGGTGAAAGTTTGGGGCGCTACTGTCGCTGGTATCTTCCCGTTATTGGTAGCATAAACGAGCTACGTCTGAAGTTATAACCAATCAGTTAGCTGTTGATATTCATTTGTCTTTAGTAATTTATCAGAGGGCGCGAGTTAAACTAACACTCCCAGCAGAGGGAAGAGGAAATAGTCTTTATAGCAATTTGGAATTAGTTCTACTTTCCTGAGCTTTCTGTATAGACTGAGTGGGCTGTTTTCTGATAAAGTACAAATTCCACAGGAATGCATTCATGAAAACGTTTGCTACAAGTTGCGGAAGTATGAATTGCGCTTAAAGAGAATAATGACGAAGTGAGTTGCTGAAAGTTGAAATCCGATGCAACTAAAGTTTCCAGTTTTGACTTTTAAATTTGGAAGTGACAGGTGGAATGAAATTTCCGCTACAAAAATTACATAGATACATCAAGTAAACACAAATTAAAATATGTGAATTAATGAAGCGAAACCAGCGCGAATTCTTTAAATGGAGAAAACTAACCAACTTAAGAACACCTGTTACTTTCAGAGTAGCTGGATTAGAAACGGACTAATGAATGAATCAAGGTCGTTGAACTCAAATTTGAAATAAATTTCATTCTACCTGTTCTGGTTGAAGTCGCTAGCTGAGAGATACACAGACGGACGGACAAATAATAACAATTTAGAACTAAGGTTCTACTAACAATCGCGAAGGTTCCGGTTCCTTGATAGCATTTTAGCCACGCAAGTAAGTAGGCTGGCAACACTGACAACATCAGTGCTTAGGTACGGGAAACCCCATAGTACTTTTCCATCTTGTTGGATAATGTTTATGCCAAGTTTGGTGCAGCTAGGTCAAACTGAATGGAAGAAAATTGAATAATTGATTGTTTTAATGGGTTAGCAACACTGAACTACTGCACCAAACAAGACTTCTCCACTGGCTCTGAACAATTCTAGCCAAGACCTTTCCAACGATATCTCAGTCACGTCACTACACTTTGTGGTTCATGAGATATACTTTTGGGCATGGGTTAACAACACTTACATCGAGGTTTCCGAGGACAGGAACACCCACAACAAATTGCTAATATATCAAATTAATAATGTGTATGCCAAGTTTGGTGCTGCTCTATCTAAAGTTACAGAAACAATTTAAATATATATAATATTAAAAGTGAGTATGTTTGCGTTAGTATGACGCTAAACGTGCTTGACCGACTGGAATGATTTTTCGCACATGATCAGAGACTGGACCGAGGTTAGAAGTTATCATATGACTTTCATTCTAAAATTATTATCTTCAGAGATAATCGACTTATCCATTGAATTCCAATGGCGGTGGTAACAATAAAAAGCAAAGTACGCGGCAACCCACACTACAATATTGTTCGACGGGTTGACTACCTCAAAGTGGTCAAATTTGGCATGAGTATGAATTCATTATCAATGGCTATCTTAGCTAACACACCCCTAACACCACTAGGGAGGGGTGGATGTGGGAAGGAGTAATATGTAAAAATAATAGAAAACGACTGATATTAGTGTCGAATGAATAGTTTTCAAGGTCGCTGAGAGATGAATAGTAACTATCCCGATACCGCTTAAGTCCATGTTCAGCACCCATCAGCATGGGGTGGCAACACATTTTATTAATCCCGCACCAATGGGTGGGCAAATCAGCTAGTACATATATATAATAGGAAATGGGACAATAGACAATGAGAAAATACTGGAGGGGTCTACGTCCCCAAGTACCCGATTTTTCAGTTATATATATATATAATAGATTGTCAACACTGGAAAATCGGGTCTTGGGGACGTAGACCCCTCCAGTATTTTCCCATTCTGTTCAATAATGTTTCTGCCAAGTTTGGTGCATCTATATCTAATTGAATGGAAACAATTTGAACTATTTTAGAAAAGTGTTGCCAACGCTGAACCACCGCACCAATAAAGACAGTTCCAGCGGATATGAGCTAGTTTAGTTAAGACCTTTGGAACGACACCTCAGACACGTCTATACCTTTTAATTCAGGAGATATATTTTTGGACACGGGTTAGCAACACTGAAAACGGGGTTCCTGGGGACGAGAACACACACAGTGCGTTCCTATTTTGTCAAATAATGTTTATACCAAGTTCCTGTGTCTAAAGCAATTTGAAGATGAGGTAATTTTATAGAAAATTGGTTGAAAACACTGGTAAGTGGGTTGCTTGGAGACCTAGACATACTTAATGTTTTTGTATTGTGTCTAACAATGTGTTTGTCAAGTTTGGCGCAGATAGGTCTTACTGAATGGAAGCAATTTGAAAATTTTATTTTAAAAAATGGGCTGGCAGCACTAAACTACTGCATCAATCAAGACTGTTCTTACAGTACTGAGCTAGTTTAGTCAAGACCTTTTCAACGACACCTCAGGTATCTCTCTACACCTTGTAATTCCTTAGATTTAATTTCTGGACACGGACGAACGGAATGAGCGGGATTATAAGGTCCTTTTAGCTATAGCTTTGCTATCAAGGGACCTAAAAGAAGATAAAGGTCTTCTCTGGGTCCTTTAACCAAAGATGTAGTGGACACTTGAGTAACTATACAATTTCATTGTGCAAAATTTCCGATCACCCTTCTGCAATTCCTACCCTGATATATCAATACAAAAATATTGCAGCTTTGAAATACTGTATCAGTATTTCAATTATAAACTCACCTGTTTTGAAAAGCACGATTGCTCGAAGACAAGCATATTCAGTTGGATCCACCTGAATCTGTTTGAACTTTGCGAGAGTATCTTGGAATACTTTTGCTTCTGTTAACAACGTTAGTGACCTCTCAGAATTGTGACCCATAATTCCACAGGCTGTCACAAGTTGACTAATTTCAAGCGGGAGCATAAATTGAGCCGCTCCAAGAACGAACAACTCTCTCCAACCTTCTTCGAGCAGCAACAACTAAAAAGAAAAAGAAAGAAAGAAAACATATTTAATAAAGAGTATACATTTATTGTAGAAATTATATCTAAAATTAAGAAAGTTGAACTCAGATCAAAAGTAGCTTATTTAACCCTAAAATATATTACTGGAATGTAAGAAGATTTTTTAATAACAAGTACAGAAACATGCTCATGGACGAATCTGCATAAACCTCCTTGAAGATTAACAAAACACTATTTTGTCTTGGATCATTTTTAGTAAATATATTAGTTTCAACCTATCACAATTATATAAGTGTAGTTCTTTTAAAATACAAAGATATCCATGCCCCAAACAGGATTGGAACCCACAAGCTCGTGGAGGACGTCTGAGGTCGAAATATTATTTAGGGAATGAAGCCAAATAAATCAAATTATTTTGTAGTGCTAATGGTATGTAAAAGGAAGCCATGTGCAGGTTGAGTTCACAATGTTGTGCTATTTCTAGATTGAAGCTCAAAATAAAGCTATTTTTAACTAATAGTAAAATGGTCTATTTTATTTTCTCTGGTACTATGAAGGTAAGTGTGAAAAACATTAACTTTTTTATACAAAAACATTCTGAGTTAGTCTTCATTGTGATTCAAATAAGTGCACTGACACTTGAGTATATTATCCTATGATTTTGAAGTTTAATTCTCGTGAAATTTGGCAAAATCTCTTTGATATGACTTAAAAGTAGCTGCATTAGATAGAAACACTCAAAGATAATACCATTATTTTTTATATTAATCTTGTTGCCAAATGTCTTGTACGAGACCCAAACGTCTCGTATTTTTTAGCTCTTGAGTTAATGATTAGAGCAAAATAAAGTAGTCTTTGTAAATAAAAAATGTGCAAAATAATTTTGTTTCGGTTTTTGTTTCTTTAAAAATATTTTATTGAAGACAACTTTCCTTTTAAACAGAACTAAACAGATCTTAATCAAAATTTTGTTTAAAATCTTGCAAATAATTTTATAGTATTATTACTGCTGTCGTTGTATTGTAAATAACAAAATTATCATTTCATTTGCAAGACGTAAGATCTTGCACACTATTTCGCTCACCTTAAGATAATTATTCATAAAAGTACGGCAAATATCTTTATAAACGATACCATCTCTGTCTACAGAGGTTAACGAGAAACATTTTAAAATTATTTATAAACACTCAATCACAAAAGAAATCCATGTTTACTATATTTACTTGAGTGTCAAACAGGGTAAAGAGGAGTAAAGATGGGATAATTTTCAGTCTACAATTTTTTATTTTTTTTTTATCATAATTTGATTCGAATATCAATATTTCTCACGTCATTTTGAAAAAAAGCGAAAATATCACCTCCAGAATAGATCATCAAACAGGATATATATTTATTGACTACATTGATATATTATATATAGTCGTTACGGTAGTCCTGAGGTCATTAAAAAAGTAGTGAATTCAACATAAGTCCAATAATTAGGGATGTTTCCAATTGTTGCAAAATTGAAGGCAATGAAGATCAGGTGCAATTGTTGTGTAGCTTTTCACACTAAGCATTCTTTACTCTATATATGTTAAAATATCCGTAACACATGTCCCATTTGCAGAGATAAAACGATATTAAGCAATCGTTGTGTTAAAAACCCAATATATCTCATGTACTCGTTTAGTTAACTCTTGTGGAGGTATCAACTTTTAATATTGTTGTAAAGCGATCAACCCTCAAAATTTCTTAAGAAGTATTGACAATTGAATCAAATCCTGGCCATAAAACATTGCGAGACTGGAAAGCGCTCATCTTACCCTGATATCAACTATATCATGCAAAGGATCACAGTAATTATCTCTTTAATATGAAAAGAACACAAAATTAATATTTCAATTTACCTGGTCTCTGAAAGGCAGGCTTGTAAATGCAGGTACATTCTTAGCCCACTTCACATTCATAAATAGCAACCGAGCAGCTGATTCACATATGGTTTCAGTACTGAATGGAAAAGGTGTTGGTATCGGCATCTCGTGTGGAAACTGTAATAAAGAAGTACACACTATAATTATATGAATGTTTAGTTATTTCATTTATCATTACAATATCTATCTCTTAAAAAATATCTAGTATCACCATTTTACATTCACAATGGTTCACGGTGTCCTCAAATCATGCAACGTTAACTCATTTCCCGACGTTATACAATGATAAAATTTTGCACAGCGACGTAAGTCGGATGACAATACAATATTCTACTGTTACTTTCATATAAATAAATCACAGCCATATTCAATCCACTAGTGGATGAGGCCTCTCTCAGAAGGAAGGAGTTGGTCTACTGCTCCCACGCTGACCAGACGGGTTGGGAGAGGTTATTTTATATATTTCATATATTTCTATATATTTTAAAATCATATAATTATATTTTTTTTAATGTGGACTTCTTTATCCTAAAACAAATACTAGCCAGCAATGATTTTGGGTTCGGCTGGTTGCAGAATACTTTAGGATTTGGGTCACAAAAAAGCTTGAGAGAATGTATCCGAACACCAAAATAGCTCGAAGAAAATAATAATAATAAACCTTTTTAAATACATAAAACAATTCGTACTATAAAGTAAGAAAAAAATGTTTATGTATGACTAAATAGAAAAGCATGGGGAGCGCCAACTGAAGAATTTATAAAATCACTGTATATGAGAACAAGTCCCATGTTTTTCTTTTTAGTCATGCATAAACAGTTTTTTTTTTACTTTTTAGTACATTTTTTTTTTAAAGAAAAGTATATGTCTATTTGTTTTACCTTGTGTTCGTGAAACATTTTGTAGAACTCTCAAAATATATATGGAGTTAACATTTTCAATACTTTTCTAACTTAATGTGATATATGATTAAAATCTAATACATAACCACTATACAATTTACCCTTCCCGTTTCTTTTAACCAATTTTCCCAAAAAACGCTTGGAATTAAAGGGTATGCTGAATCACCGATATTTAACTAGTATTGTCAATTTTCTTTTGACATTTGAATTTGAATTTTCTTTAGGCATCTCGGGCTAAGGCCGGGATAGGGTGGGGAGAGAATGTTAAAAAGTCAGTACGATCCTGGCATTTTCGTCGTGTGAATGAGGAAATTTTTTTCTTAACTTAGCTTTTCAGAAAACCCGAAAATTGCTACCGCAAATTGGGTTTCAAAACTGAAAACCGAAAGTCGGTTTATTAATAAGATACAATTCTTCTTAAACTACAAATGAAAGAACGAAATTTTATAGTGCTTAAATTATTGGTTATTTCAAAACCAATCAGATTATTTATAAGAAAATTGGCGATTATTAAACAACTCATATTTATTTATCCATCGAGGATTTTGATGTACCAGGAAGCATCAAAAGCATTTTACTTTCTTACTTCGTAGCTCAGTACGGTATTGAGAAAATCTACAGTGCGTAATAAATATACAATAAATATTGAAGTATAAGTATGGTATTCTTACCTTTGGCGTTGTAGAACACAGAAAGGGTGGAGGCAATAACCCCACTCGAGGTATTGCTTCAGCCTGTTCTGTTTCTTTGGGTAACGCCAGATCAAGTACTGGGGGTTGGCTTGAGAGTCCAGAAGGTCCTACATCAGCATCAGGCTCTTTGTAATACAATGACATTTGTCGTCGGAGGGTAGAATTCCGAGGACCTCTTTCGTGTTGAACAGCTGGAAAACAAATGGAACGGGCTGAAGCTACATTAGAAGGAACAGAAAAACGTGAGGTACAATTACTTGATTAATGTGAGTGAAAAAAAAACATTATTACTTACGTTAGATGGCAACACTTCTTAATAGTTCTCTAATATATATATATATATTTTCCTTGCACGAAATTCCAGTGCTGGTTCTGAAGATTTAAATCCAGCGAACTCATAATTTCAAAGAGTAAAGTTCTTATCCATTTAAAGGTTTGTTCATGCTATTCTTTAATTATTTATCTTGTTTATACTGAAACAGTTCGTTGTCAAAGGTTTGCACGTGGAGGATGTGGAGGTAGATCTCCACATATTCTCGACCTACGGTACGAACTGAGGTGGGGTGGTCAGTTCCCGAGGTGCTCAGGAATATTAAGGGCACTCTGATAGTCAGTTTGATAGAAGGCTAAGTGCACCTTAGAGCGCTAGGCATGGGAACACTGCAAGAAAAGCCTCCAGTGTCCTGGCCAGGATTTGAACCAGGGCCGCCCAATTCGTAGTCAGACGCGCTACCGATCCTTGGAATAGTCACTACAGCAATCAAAAGATGTCAACAATAAACAACATAGGAAATAAAACATCTGCACGGAAAGATACTCCTTATTGGCTGTAAAGCATCTCTGAAAATGAATTTTCAGGAGCAGCGAATAGGTTCCCGGTGTAGGAAAGTGTCAACAAGACAGTCCTCATTGGTTACTGCTGAGGAGGAGTAATAAGTAGGTCATATCTTTAGGGCGAAATCAAAGGACTTATCTCGGTAAATGGACAGTACTACAAACATCCTATATTCAGAAATTACTCCTGACTTCCAAAAGTGTTTTTGACTCACTGCTAGACCCATGAGATCATGTCAGTGGTTTATTTTTTGAAGTGCTAGTCAATTCAAGCTCCCTGATTGATTCAACAACTCACGCACTTTTGTATTTCAGCTGATAGACAAATCACAGTGTTATGATTTACTGGAATTTACAAAAAAACAAAATATAGAGCTCAGAGACATCTAGCGATGAATGGGAAAAGTTTTACCAAACCAGAAAGAGGAGTTGCTACCGCCCATATAATTCATTTTATCTTATCAGAAATAGGAGTGTCGATATTTATGAATGCCTCTATGTATTCTCTCTGTGGTAATATATCTCTGACTCTTAGATTTTAGAGCAAACATATTCGGTAATTGTTAATTACGTACTGTTAGAAACAAGCATGAACTGTTGCTTTATGACACTTCATTGCCAGCTACGTACTAAATATTTAATTTAATCACTTCCGATTTAATAAGTTGTTAAGCTAAGATTGGAATACAAATCTGAAACTGCCAAAAGGGATTTGAACCCGGAGCTCTATGACTCAAACTTATGGCCGGTCATCCCTTCTCCGCAGCCGATTCAGTCAATTGTCTATTCCCACAAAGGAGAATTTCCAAATACTGTCAACTTTCAACTCCTGTCGTATTTCTGGCTTTGCATTATCATAAAGCAAGAGTTGCACTGTTATGGCAACACCACACATTCAAGACCCGTTATCTATACTGACTCTCGTCTCTTTGTTTCTATCTGTTAAAAAAAAAAAAAGGATTCTTTCTTCACACGCTATTTCATGTAAACGATTCTATTGAATTTAAATCCCCAAAACATGGTATGGTGTTCGAACACATCAAAATTATCGTTCGGAATTCTATGCTCACAATTTTATTATCAATAAGTTTAAGGCCTACAAATGATTTGGTACTATTGTTCTAATATAATTGTCCGCCTTTTGTACGTGTAAAACATCAAAATAACCTAATATGAACATCAGAAGAAGCTCACCATCTTTGTTCATTCCTGCTTCTATACACTTCCGAAGTCTACAAGCGCGACATTGGTTCCTGTGAGTTTTATCTACTATACATGTGCCTTCGGACTTCGCCTTGCAAACATATTGTCTGTTACGACGTATGGATCTCTGAAATGAGTAGAACACATTCATAAACATTTATAAAGATTGGCACTCACATACATACACTGTTAAAAATTTTGAACCATTTCGTCAGGAAAAAGTTATGTAAATCAGGCAATTGGGTTCATGAAAAGTTTTTTAGTAATATTTTTGAGGCGAAGATGAGAAACAGTTCTTTTTCCAAAAATATTTTAAACAGAAAATTCTCCAAAATTTTTCTTTACTTTTTTCTTTTAACAACATTACTCACCACCAAGAATACTCTAGATATGAATTTCGACTGAATGCACGAAAGACTCCAAATTAATTTTGGCTGAATAACAGTTTAAATAATAATAATGTATGTCGCCGTAGCTCAGGCGGTAGCGCGTCTGACTACGAATCGAGCGGCCCGGGTTCAAATCCCGGCAGGACACTGGAGACTTTTCTCACAGTGTTCCCATGGCTGGCACTCTGAGGTCCACTCAGCCTCCTATCAAATTAAGTACCAGAGTGTCCTTGGTATTCCTGGGCACCTTGCGAAGGTAAAGGCGGTCGAGCGTTGGACTGACCACCCAATCTCACTTCGTATCGTAGGACAAGAAAATGTGGAGCGCTACCTCCACATCCTCCATGCGCCGTCCACGGCGCGTGTGTATCGCACAGGGGATAGCTTTACCTTTAATCTCAATAACAGTTAAAATCTGAATTTGAAGGACATTTCTAAGTATAATTTTTTACTTGAAGGAGATTTAAATATTTTTGAAAACTGAAAAGTTTGCGATTTTTTTACTAACGTTGCATATAGTCGGTTGCCTGATTTTTTAAAAACAATTTTTGACTTTAAACTCTCAGATATGCTCTAAAATATCATATAATCTACACTATTGAAAATATACTATGACCAGTAAATATTGCTAAAATGTTACAAAATATGCATTTTACGACCTGTTTTGGCTAACATATGAGCAAAAATGCAATACACATTCCAATAGCTAGAAATGTATTTAAATTAACTTACGCAAATTAAAACAGACCAGGCCAGAAACTATGGCGACATGAAATTTTTAACCTGAATGATTATGACAAATATAAGAGCGGATTATACGGTATAATATCCACCCTACCTCCCACCCCCACCCCTCTCTTTAAATTACCGTTCATTAAGGCTTTGAATGTTAGAATGAATATCTGAAATTCAAATTTACGTTGGATTTCGTACTTTTGTAAACAAAGAAAGAAAGAAAGATTAGAATTTTAAATTTATGATATTTAATTATTCTTAAAAAAAACTATACATTTAAGTCTGAAATTCTCTTTTTTAGGTTTTCAATTTTGAAGACTCGCATTTGAACCCTCAAGATGAATGGCCGCTCTCGTCCCTTATAATCAAGAAGACCGTAGTTTGAGTGTTAGAACGCTATCTTCATTACCGTTCATAAGGCAAAGGCAAACCACTTTATTTAAAAGATCTGTATTCAAATGAAAGCACCTTAATCTACTCATGTCTTAGTTCCATTACTCATTCTTAATACCCTTACAACTTGGTATATAAAAGGACAATTACAGTTTATATGAGAAGGAGTATACCACCCAGTAATTCACGCATGTTATCAATATACTATATTAGTACTGAAATGGCTAATTTAATGAATTCAATATTTAATGTAAGCTATTCTAAGGCAAAAGAGATATTAGAAAACTTACCTTGAAGAACCCAGCACACCTGAAAAAGACAAAAAATATTTTAAATCAATGAATAGTAAAGAAATGCCAAAATTAAAATAAAATTAGTATCTTACACAATTTTTTAAATATAGTTTTCTAAGTATTTCACATATGACAGTAATTTTGTTGCTATCTACATTTTTCGTATTCAAATCGGTAACGTTATAAACTTCGCATTTATCTTGGAGAGGCACGCAGGTTCGAACCTCGGTGAGGCCATCCTGACTACGATTTCCAAGTTTTTTTCTGTTTCACCAGGAGAATGTCGATATGCTGCCTTAACTAAAGCCCTGTCTACTATCTTCCTCGTCACTTTTCTAGGAGAATGATCGTCGAGAAGGTGTCATCCCTTGAACTTCACGAACTTAAGTCCTAGTAGTAACTTCAGTCCATAAAAAAATAGAAAATCGCGTTTTTGCATAACAAACATAACACTATACAGTATATCTTTACGTTCGAGCCAGAAGGACGAACGTGTATTATTTTGCAATTCTCTCCTCATGCACAAACAGGTGACAAATGAAACATATGTGAAACGAAACATCTGTCTTTTATGAAGTGTTATGCACAAGAAAAAATTAGTAATACTCAAATAATAACAAAGTTATAGAGAACTGTAACATTTCGTAAATATAACTTGCGCTCTTCTGTCTTGAAAGCGACAATATAATACGTCTCAGACGGTTCTAAATGTAAATGAATACACTGTATATAAATTCATTCTCATGTAATAAATAAATAAATAAAATAAAATAAACGTTTACATAAGCACCTATGTTGTACAAATGCAGCAGAGTGTCAGAAAACTATCATACTGCGATTTCAGTTAATAAGTACACCAAGTTACAGAATATTTCATAATTTTCATACTTAAAATGAAACTAAAAATTGTTTACTTTATTTATTGCCAGTTTTCTTAATCTTCTTGCGAATGCATTACTTTATCTACTTTCATTTATTATAAAAAATAATGTTGAATTATGAGAGAAGGTAAATGCGACATACGTCAAAATGGATTTATAATGTGTGTGGATGAGCCAAATCCGTCGTTTTTTGTAAATAAAAAGAAATGACAAAGAAATCACTCTTCAATAAATAATTATTTATTCTTAAAGAAAAAAGACTAGTCTTGAATTTAGGTAATACTAATTTGCAGGAAATACCAAACTTTCTTAAAAATTGAAGCATTAAATTTTGAGTTTTTTTTTTTAAATTATTATTCAAAATTGTTTCCACTAAATTAACTTGTGCGACCATTGGTGTTTGGTATACAGATTTTGTCCGTTATCGGATTTGTATTGTTAGAATTATTCTGTATGATAGCTATAATGTCTCACTAAAAGACTTCATGTACGACACAATCATTTATTTTAAAAAATCTACTTACCCGTCACAAGCAAATATTCCGTAATGCTTCCCTGAAGAATGATCTTGACATACTTTGCAAGGTATATCGTACAGTATCCTACCTGGAAAGAAAGGAAGATTTATTACAGAACTTTTGATTGCATAACTAGTTATTATAATACCGATTAACACAACCCTATAGTTGTGTACTATTTACGGTTGATGACTTTGAATCGGTACTGGACAACAGTGCAGAAACGGGTCACTGGGTCAAGTTTTGGACAGCGCCAGCAAGTCTATGTTTGGAATACGGTGACCCGGAGGCTCACGCAGAGGTTTTAATTCCTTCCTTATGAAACAAGGTAGAAAAGATACCCAGAAGCTCTCAACAACAGTAATAACATATGAAAATAGAATCATATCCCCGGAAAGAACAAAATTTCCCCGGAGGTGTGCAAATAACTCCCGCCCCGGAAAGGCCATCATGAAAGAATCTGTGAATATTACAAATTACAATATTCATTGATTCAAGCCACAGGTCAAATTGGTTAGGCCGGGGTATCGGGTTAAGATTCCATCATCGGGTGAACTGGCAAATTTGACTTAAGCCCTTCCGTCTGACAGATGGCATCTCTCGGTGATAGGGATGGAAAAAGTAGAGGCCAGGGCTTAAGTTGAGGTACCATTCCGACATTCGACTACGGAATATGAGGAAATCTCTGGAGAACCTCAGTCAGGATATCGCCACCCGTGTGTCTTCCCATTGTATCCTAATTCCTTAACGTTACTGGCTGGACTGGGCTGGGTTCAGGTCTTGAAGCTCACCATCCTGTCCTGACTGAGGTTATCCAGGGTTTCTATCAGTTTAACCACATGAATACTGTGATAGAACCTAGACCACGACCATCGCCACTACCTTTTTCGATCCCTTTCTCCGAAAGTTCTTTGCCAAGAGACATCACTCTCGTACATAGAGGGGCTTAGAGGCTTGCTTCTCCACACTTTTAAGTAAAATTATGCAAATAATTATAAATATGTTTCTTGTATTTTCCTTTTTCATTAAATTTGAGTTCAAGCTAATTTTTAGAAAATAAGATTATTTTCATAGTTAATTCAAAATGCCAATGAAGTAAAGCAGCTATTGTCCTGCGAACATAATGTCCCTTTAATAAGCATACATACTTAGTGAGGTGCAACGTGAGAACAGGTCCGCCACGCGCAATACGGGAACAGTGTTGTTTTGTGTGCGACGAACGACCGGAAACGGAAATGAAGCGGAAAACGATACGCAACAGACGAGTAACGAGTGGGAATTTGGTTTCGGAGACTTTAACACTCGAGAAGAGAGGTAGCAGTAGTGACAGATGACGTGACGTGACGTAGTGATGATGAGATTGCTCTTGTAGCCCCGGAAGCACGAAAGATTATAGTACAGTAAGAGGATTCAAAAGTTTTAGGGGATAATTCCAGTACATCACGAAATCACCTCTTGTATTCATAATAATGACAATTAGTCATCAGAAGGAAGAACTACTTTTTTTTCACACAACCCCTTTTCCGGTTCACAGTATTCTTCTAAAATTGTCAATGCAACCTCATTCAGTTCCATAACAGCTGACATAACACTAAACCAGTGTTAGAGTTGGGTGTTTCAAAATGAAATTCCCGCCCCTCCAAAAAAAGTCCATTAAAATAGCTCTTTTCATGACTAAGAATGAAAGATGGTGATGACAGTGTGTCATTGTCTTTCAGAAAATTTCCATTGAACGACCATTCTCTACAGTTTAAAATAATGAACTGCAAATGTGTTTGCAGTGGGAATCGAACCCATTACTCCTTGGTTGTAAGGCGATGAGTGAAATCATTTGTTTATTACAGGGACGAAAAGGTAGATTTGTTAAAGGAATTGCTTTCTTACCTACTTGAATACATACAAAGCCGGAGAAACTTATTCATGTTTGTGGATAATTTCGAACTCACAAATGTACAGGCTACATTTTGTTTACATGCTCCTATCCTATTTCAATTTCGATCCCAAAATATCCCATAGCATTTCTGAGTAGGAAAGAACTTTTTGGCATGTATACTATAAATCAATATGAAAACTTTATAGCCCTTTTTTTAGTAACTAACGACTTCAGCCCGTCCCGATTCTGTTATCTACTAAGTATGTAACATCCACAACCATAATTCCCCATCCGTGATACGAACCCAGAACCTTGGGGACATTGGTCTAACACCTCAGACCACACGACTACCGCGGTCGGCTATAAATCAATATGTCCAAGTAATTTAAAAAGAAAATGCGATAGTAACATAGAAGAGACCACAGGAGTATATTTTCACCAGTTTCATCATCTTTTAAATTAACCTTGTCGGCACGTGCTTTGCAACAATATACTATAGATTCTTTAGTGATTTACTAATAAAAGATACATCTATTGCCAATTGCAAGCCAAACATCGGTATGACCCCTTTGATCAGAGATTTTGAAAGCCGATAAATGTTACCGACTCGGAGGAAGCATTTATTTCATATCTATACTTGACAGTTTTATTTGTTAAGGATTTTTAATTTTAGTGTTATTTACAATTGAAAATTCCATTGTACACGACTCGTGGCCTGTCTGTCGGTGAACAAGGCACCAATAGATAGACAATACCCTTATTCTTTCCTTTTTATTGGAGGTACTTTAACCAGTAGCTGGCACAGACACTCACGGCTTGTGGCACCGACGACTTGACGACAAAATGCATATTCAGTCTGCGTTTATCGGAATTTTTTTCTCCTTCGATTCCAGTTTTATGGTTTATGGACTAGTTGTGGAAGAATGGCAGAAACGTCTTTGGCGCGGACTGAATTGTCTACTTTTGCAGAAACTAGGGTTTGCGGAACAGAAGGTCCAGGCGCCTCTGTAAAGAGCAGTGTCTCTACCCCACGGACAATACAAAGATTACAATCTAGCAGCTAATCTGAGGGAAGCTTCGAAGTAATTTTGTGTGGTTCACAGAAGCCATGCCGGTAAAGTACAAAGTATGGAAGAAAAGGAATAGATATTTTCCCCCCTCATTCATTGAAGCTAGAGATTGCTATCTTAACATTGCGCGTCATTAGGTAGCTTCTGAAGACATCTCGTGAGGCTTGTACCCTTGTGATTCGTTACTAAAAGAAGTCGTTTGAACTGGTGACTGAACGGTGACAGTTATGGAATATGTGACGTCATGCATTGGTCAGGCGATCATAGTAGCAATATTGGACTAGCTTAATATTGGATTATTGATACTCATATAAAAAATGACCTCGGAGTGGCCGAGAGGTTAGCCAATCAAGGTGGTCGAGCGGTTTAATGCGCTAGTCCATTGACTCCAAGATCGTGGGTTCGAATCCCGCCTTGGACATGGATGTTTGTGTATGTGATTTTAACTTAGTTCTAAGCCAGTCTAAACTAAACAGTTATAAAGAAAGGTATAACAAGTTGAATCAGTTAAAGCACGCTTAGAACTAAGTAAAAAAAGAGCGTTCGCTTATGTGCGCGTGGTCATTGGTTCAAATCCCGCCGCGTCAATTGAACGGAGTGGTTCGGAGACCACTTTACCAAAAATTGTAGGTTCCGTTCTCAGAACCTCACCAGCTCGTTCAGGACGTTATTAACAATTAACTCATATAAAAACTTTTAACCTCAGGCTTCTTCAACCATGACTGGAAGTTATGGTTGAATAATGATATTTAATTGCTTAATCTAGCCAATAATTTAGGAACAAACCATTCTATTAATGCTATATGAAATTATCGTGAAATTGACAGTGGTAAGCGAGAGATGCTGCTGAACTGTGTCCGGTCCAGAGCTGTAGCAAATTTGTTGTTGTTGTTGTTGTTAGGGAGGGATCAGAGTTTGTTTTGAGGCACGAAATGTATTTTAAATCTAAGTATGTGGATAGCCTAAAATTATATTATTTTCATGTTGATATCGACAAGACGAGACTCTGATCCGGATCTCTAGGACCTGAAAACGCCACTGTCCCTAACGTTTTCTTTGTAAGCTAATATAATAAAATATGTTATTTTTCATACAGAAGCGGGGAAACTATTTCAACGCTAATCCAAGTGTACAAGTACATCAAAGTGAACTGTAAATAGAATGTTTCGGCAATACATGAATTTAGTAATGATTCCAGTTCCTTGTGGATCACTGGAACTGTTACGATCAGGAAAAATCATTGTTTCTATAGTTTTAAATCTCTTTGTATTGACTCCTGTGGGTACCTCATTATCTTGAGGGATCAGTGAACTTTCTATGGCCTACATCAAGACAAGGGAGAAGAAGTAGGGATTAGATTTCTACTGCAAACAAGCCATTCTCTTGAAGACATTTTGCAAAACTCTTCTTTTTTCAAGAGCCTGTCGTCAGATCCCTCCCTACCATTGTATAGACGCGCCTTGGTACACGAACGCCGACCGTGACACCCCTGAGTTGCGAAAAAATGGGAAGTGTGAGATTGTTGGCTTTCTTTCAATAGGTCTTTCGAGTTTCCTTATGTCTTTCTTTTTTTTAAAAAAAAGAAAAGAGAAACGTATAGTAATAAGTTTTTTCTTTTGTTTTGATTTGTAAATTAGAATTAACGTAAGTCTATAACTTCTTAGTTTCTTAGCAGGTTTCCAGCTGGCAACACGATGCAGATACAAGAATTGGTACTCCTCACCGCAGAGCTTAAACCGAGTCATTTTCACTGACCCGAACATAGGTAACCCGACGACCCGATCCGAAATTTGACCCGATCGGCCCGGTGACTCGATTGACCCGGTCTGAAAACTACAGTATAATAAATGGTTAATTTTCAGCGTCGTATTTATCGTTCTCTGGGCGTAACAGCTCCGGTCTCGTTCAATCCTGAAAGAAACATTCTTCAAACGGAAAGAAATGATTGAAAGGTTTGCTTTGTCCTCCGGGTCAGATCGGATCTCAAGCATAGAGCCGGTTACCCTGTCCAAAACTTACCCGAATGAACTGATTGACCCGTTACAGCTCTGCCTCACCAGGAACTAAACTCAGGACTGGTACCACCGAAAGCAAGTGAGTTCACTACGTGACCAAGGAGGAAAACGACATCAAAAGAACTGGAACATATTCTAGAACCCTTAAAAAATACAACCTGATTGGAACTACATAGCGTTAAGCAATATATTAAATATTACAATGAAACCAGAGATGTATTAATGGACACTTTCTACCAATTTAATTGTGTTGAAAAAAATATAATCATTACAAAGTTCTTTTGGTTTTGGTTTTCAAGAAAGGAAAAAGAAACGCAAAAAGACACATATACACACGAAGGGGTGGGGGATAATGTGCGTGTGACGCAATCAATGATGGCAACTGTTCCGGAAGTGTTTTAACTGTCCCCTTACCTATTTCCTTTTTGCGTACTTTTGTTTTGAGCATGGATGTTGTGATTACTGATCATGGGATGAACTGGATTCCCACACATAAAGAAGATATTTTATACAGGAATAGAGAGAATCGAGATTGATGATACGCTGCCATCTGTCTTCCGTTTTTTACTACCTGCCGATGTTCTCACCTGGACATCAGGGATCACGGAACAATGCGAGGGTCACGTGAACTACCATATGTGCTCTAAATGGACGAGAATGAACTAAAAAGATGTGGACTGTATTGGCATTTAAGGATCATCTGCCTAGTTTTGTACAAGAAAAGGGTGGGTGGGGGGATGGAAAATGATAATAGGATCAATAACGGGACAGTAGGCAAATGAAGTCCAAACTTCGTGGGAAAAGTGAGAGTTAAAGACTAATTAATTTATGACTGGAAGTTATAAAGCTTCCGTGACCTGGAAGCGAATGTCACTGTTTACAGATCAGCTTCGAGGAGCGCAGTAGATTAAAACAGAATTACTGGCCACTATCTGACATCATATTGGAATTGTCCTTAGAAATCCTATTTCTCTTAAAGTCGTGCTCGGTAAGAGACGCCATTTGTCCTGCTGTCGGACATCTTTGCTGAGGTCTTCCAGGCTTTCTCTGAGTTTTACCAGGCGAATACCTCAATGGTATCGCGATTAAAGCCCTGGGTGTTACATTCTCCAGAAAGAATAATTAAAACAAAATAAAAATATAAATAAATAAAATTCAGCCCTTTGTAAATCCCAGAAGGAAGCAGTAAGATTATTATTTG
>JAGDQP010029848.1:0-23059 GCA_022664845.1 Lepisma saccharinum | reverse complement strand
ATTTCTATTTTGTGGCCCCACGGGCCCATTTTTGAGTATCGAATTTTGTAATAATGGAACGCGATCAAACGAAAGTGACTGGCGATCAAACGCGATCTAACGATTCTCTATCATATGCTATGTTTTCAGAATGATATTCATTGTTGGGGGGGCTGGCACCATGTTAGCCCCCCCTAGTAATTTTTCGTTTTATTTGTAGTTGTAAACGCGATCAAACGAAGTTTGTTGGCGATCAAACGCGATCAAACGACGATCAAACGATTTAAGTAGTTTTTGTTCCAGAACTCATAATTGGGGGGGCTAACCCTGCGCGCCTAGGAAATTATACTTTCCGCTCAGCGATAAGTGTCGAAGAGACAACTTAACTAATCAGGACACAGTATGGGAAGTATCACAAAAGATGCGGAATTGAGATAGAACATGCAATTCTATCAAAATAAATTATGTTCTTACAGAGCTCGAGCAGTAAAATTATTAATCTTAATTCTGTTAACCTTAGTAACTACTAATATATCGTGAAACGCTTAAATGCAATGTCAAAGTGCGGAGGATTGTTATTCAGTTCTTAACACATAACATACGTTAACGAACGAAGGACATTCACTGATGAAAAAGGCACACGTGCATTTAAACATGATAAAGCAATAACGAAATCTATGTATAGATAATGACTTGTTTTAAATAAAATAGTATAGAACTCAACAATCAGCTAGATATGTGTTCATTAAAAATATTACAAACTAAGATCGTATTCCAGAGAATTGGTGCCAGTATATTACTGAACTGAGCTATTAGTTTCAAGTCAGTTAAGGAATATTTGAAGTATGCTACCTACGAAGCAGTATATATACGCATGAGAGTTTAAAAATATGCTATAATATGAAATTGAGGATAATATAAACAAAATTGAAGTAATGTAACAAAAAAACGTAAATTAAACTTAGATACCAGGACATATTTTTGGAACTAAACCATAACCGAAATCAACAGAACTTGGAAATTTAAAGCGTTTCTTGTTACACAGGAATCAACGGACGCATTTGGATATATGGAAGTAAAAAGTAGATTTTATTATACATAAATGGAATGTATTCCCTCTACAGAGGATATAAACTAATTTTGAAATTTTTTAAAATTTGAAAATTTCATTTCATCCATGAATTGAAGCAGCAGAACATGGTGGATTTCCGGAGGTCAGGGTAGCGAATATGAGGGGAAACGGAGAGGAAATATTTTATGTAAAAAAACTATGGAGAGTTCAGAAAATATGTAAGTAAGTTTGTCTCAGATTTACAAGTATTTTCCTCTCCTCGTGTTAAAAAATAATCCATAAAGTTTCCGAATACAGTTCAAGTGAGCTAATATTTGTACTAATAAGACAGTGATAGTTTCTATAAATATGTACTGCTGAGAATAATTGAAGTAGTGACAACCACATTAGTTAAAACCTAGCAACAAATGTTCACCATCGCCTTATACTGTTGCCAACATTACAATGTCAGCAACTGGTCTTCGTGGTAATACTTCCTACAACTGATCTTCCTAGAAACGAATAACAATACGTCGCGGAAAGAAAAATATATGAAATAAATGTTAATACATTTATTTCAAAAGATAAAAATGAATCGTCCTAAAAGATACTTAATTAAGCTGAAGATATGGCGTAAGGAATATGTGAAGAACAAAGCTATTACATAATGAGAAACGAACGATCAAATGATGTAAACCAGAGTGTAAATGCTGCAAATATTCTGTATCTAGATATATTACATTCATTGAAGAGTATCAGTATCTGAAACGCAAGGAAATTATACTTTCCAGAGACAACGATACGTGTAGAACAGCCAACTCAATCAATCGGGATAAAACATGGAAGACGAAAACGAGTTTGTTTCTTAACAGTAATGGTATGAGGAAAGAATAGTGATGTATGAGAAATTGGAGGTCAATTTTCATCTAGTAATTTTAACTATGAAGATTACTGTGTAGGTTCGCAATATAATTTTGAAATTAAGAAAATATGGTGTGCATAATTAAAAGAAAAGTTCAACTTTCTTGAATTCGACAGTCCTGATGGAAGATGTTTGGGGTTAAGTAGTATCTACGAGGACAAATGGAGGAGGGTTGCTTGGGAAGGATAAATGCAACATTAAGTGATCAAGGAATCTTTCGAATTATTTGTAAATCAGTTTTCGTGAAACGTTCTGAAATACATTGCTCTCTTTGTGTTTCATATTCTTTTTATTTTATGTAGATTTGTAAGAGTATATGAGACATTCGTGGTAGCTGTGAACATGCAATCCTTTGGAGTTGGTACATAAGAATAAGATATTAAAAGAAGTTATCTGAACCAGGTTATCATTGGAATTCAATTGCAGGGCATTCTGCAGAAAAGAAACACAGAATGTGAAATTTTGATAGAACATGCAATTCTATCAAAATAAATAATGTTATTACAGAGCTCAAAGAGTAAGCTTTTAACATCAATTTTGTGCATCTTAATATCTACTAATATTTCGAGGAACGCTCAAATGTAATGTGAAAGTGGGAGGATTGATATTCAGTTCATAACACATAAAATGCATTGAAGAGCAAGGAACATTCACAGAGGAAAAAGGCACACCTGTGTTTATAGATGATAACGCAATAATAAGAAAAATTCTCTTAATAGATATGACTTGTTTCGAAAAAAAAATGTATAGATATCTACATCACCAAGACATGAGTTCATCAATGATTTTGAAAAATTAGATCGTATTTCAAGGAATTGGTGCTAGTACATTAATGGACGAGTTATTAGTTGAAAATCAATTAAGAAACGTTTTTGAGGAATCTAGTCACGAAGAAGTATATATACTCATCAAAGTTTTCAAATATGCTGTAATAGAAAATTAAGGATCTTGAAAACAATATTGAAGTTATATACCTATATAAACGTAAATTAAACTTTGACATAGGATACTTTTTGGAACCAAGCCATAACAGGAATGAACACGACTAGGAAGTTCAAAGAGTTTTTCGTATACAGGAATCAGCAAGCGGATATTGATATATGAAAATTACAACCGAATTTTATTATACATCGATTGGAATGTATTCCAACTACACTGGATATATACTAAGTTTGAAATTGTTTAAAATTTGACAATTTAAAACCGTAAAAGAATTGAATATGGTAATTAAAAGAAACCAAGAATTGCATGTTGAAGAGAAGAAATGTTCATTTCTTCCAAGATTCAGAGAATCACGATGGAATTTGTTAAGGGTAAGTAGCGTTTATGGGGTTAAATGGCTGAGGTCTGCTTGGCAAGAGCAAATGTAGCATTAAGTGATCAAGAAGCTGTTCATGGCAGTTCGTAAGATGATAGGAGACATGCATGGTAGCTGTGAAGATGAAATCCTTTGGAGTTAATATATACAAATAAGATATTAAGAGAAGTTGGACAGATGAAGGAAGTTATTAGTGAAGTTAGTTTCTTTTGAATTCTGTAGAAATGAAAACAAGATGCAGGATTGTGATCAAACATGCAATTCTATCAAAATAAATAATATTATGACAGAGCTCGAACAGTAAGTTAACGGTAATTATGTGCATATAATTATTTGAGAAACACTCATATGTAATGACAAATTCGAATTTGGTACTGTTCAGTTCTTAACATAGAAAATACATTGACGATTAGGGACAATCACAGAGTAAAAAAAAACATACGTCTGCTTAAATATAATAACGCAATATAAAGAAAATCTCTGTCTAGGTATTGGCTGGTTTTAAAATAAAACCTGCATTAATTTCCACACTTTCAAAGACATCAACTTTACTCAAGCAATTACAAGTTAGCTCATTTCCAAGGTTATTCCAGCTAGAAGATAAATGGAAAGTAGGTAAGGAGTTTTTGTAAAGATTCTACATGCGAAGCATTGTATATTCTCATCAAAGTTTCAAAATATATTATAATTGCAAGTCAAATTGAAGTTATCTGCTTATAAAAATCTGAAATTGATCTTTGATACAGTACACTTCAACGGAGCTAAACCATAACAGGAATCAACAACGAACTGGGAAACTAAATACGTTTTTGCATAAACAGGAATCAGCGAACGCATATTGATAGATGGAGATTACAGCTGAATTTTACTATACATGAACTGGATTGTGTTCCATCTACAGCGGATGTATACTGAAAATTTTAAATTATGTAAAATTTGAAAATCTGAATATATCCTAGAATTGGAACAGCAGAATATGGAAGATTTTCGGAGGTCAGGGTAGCGCCTATGAGGGGAAAATGGAGGAAGGCAGCTCCAAGGAGAGGAATTATTTAATGTAATAGACTAAGAACAGTTGAGGCGTACACGCGAACATGTGTCATGTTAAAGATAGAACAGAGATTTTGTTTGCGGATACACCTCAGCTTAGAAAATATAAAATTCAGTTTTTCTGAGATTCAGAGTATATTCCTTTCCTCGTGTTGAAAAATAATCCGTTACGTTTCCTAATATAGTTAAACTGAATATAATATATAGTACTACTACTACGGAATAACACCGTCAAGTGAAATGGAAAGAGCGAAATAATTGGTCGTCGCTTGTACCAATACATAAAATATTTTGGCAACGAAGAAACGTTCAAAATGGAAATATGGTAAACGAGAATTTAAACATGAGAAACATCGTTTTCCTCTCCCTCTGGGAACACTTCCTGTAGTTTTCTGAGACACAAAAGTTTAAACTGAGATAAATGTGTGTAATAATCGTTCTGGAAAGATAAAGTATTCTGAATATCTGAAATATTGAGATCAAAAATTATTATTACACATGGATCGTCATTCAGCATTCTCCGTATCATGTAACTAAATTTAGAATTTGAGGATTTGTAACTTCTTGTATATAGGAAATACTATTTAGAAAAACGAATGCTAATATTGCGTGAAAATCATGCGTTATGATCTATTACTTTCAAAGTATTTCATTCGTGATAACTTACATGGCTTCTACTTGAAAGAGCGAGAAATGTTTAGGATATGAAATAATGAACTACGTTCGAGCTGAGTAGGAACACTACCTAGAAAGATCTACGTAATCTATAGTCTATTGCAAATCCTGGTGATTTTGTATCTTTTTTCTTTACTGGTGAAAGGAGGATAGTTATTTCGATATATCAGAAACAAAATCGAAATAACATGAAAAAAAAACAAAAAACAAACAAGACATTAAATACGTCTGACAATTCAAATGAGATTACAAACTGATAGATATGTTTAACTAATTTGAAATCAATAATCATATTTAACTACCCACGAAAATATTGTAGCGGTGAATATATATATAGTCTTACCTATTTAAATGGATATGGCTTCAGAAAAGTTCCCATTTTGTGAAACCTTCCAGTATAAATCTTTGACAAAGTGGACCCCAGAAAGAAGATTGTTTGCATTATTGTATCCCAATTCTCTCGTGTCGTCAATTTTCAAAGATGATATTCAAGGTAACTATGAGAAGCCTGAAACACCATTTTATCATGAATTTGTGTCCTGGTGGTAAGAGGATATTCTGTTGTGGGCAAAATGGATTATTTTAAATCTCTAGAACTACTAGTAAAAGTACTGGAATTATTTGCGTTAAGCAAAATATATACGAATTTGTTTGCAAGTTATATAGGAAGAAATCTTTATATTTTGATAAAAACTTTTATAACAAAATGCCGAAGCATGAAAATCGATAAAATACTCTTAGAAATATTTGATTTGTTTAAAGGTTTCAGTTCAAAAAACATACAAATTTCTGTCAGTTTTAGGTCAATTTGTTCATATATTTAATATACGGTATTTCTAACAATAGGAATTATGTCACAATATCAGTCTATGATACATTCCATTTAACTAACTGTTTGACACCTAGCCAATATTTCTTTTCCAATGTTTTTTTTCTACTATCCTTGTCAAAGCCAGCTACATCGAGCGCCTTTGGCAAGCGTGATACCCCTACCTTGAGTAGATAATACATAATAAAATTCGTTGGATATAATTTAACATATTGTTTTTATTATTAAAATATAAATTAGGACCACTATAAGTTTCTGCTCCTCAAGTTTTAATTTTAAAATATTCTACTGAATTGAATACCTGCGGCGAAAAACAGTTCGAGTCACAAGAACTTGTTCTTGAGAAAAATAGGAATAAATATCTCCAAAATAAAACAATCAAATTTTTCAGGTTCATTCTTGGTCTCTCTTTATCCCACCAACAAAAATATAATTGGTTTTGGTTTACATACTTGTTCTTATTTTTCTCATTTATATGGTTTTGTGGGTTAAACCGTTTTTCGCCTCAGGTATTCAATTGTGGAAGATTATCCAACGGTTTTTATTGTGGGGGACTGGTAGCCATGTGCATATTTCAATTTGGATATTCTTTTTTTCTTTCTTACTATGTATGTATCTATCTACACAAGGGATACTTATTAAGTCAGGGCGATTACTTTCTGTCGCGCAAAGATGTGGTAGTACAGGAAGTGTATACAACACACGAGACAAAAAAAAAAATGCAACCAATTGAGGGTAGTTATAGTAGAATACGGCTAAGAGACCAAACAGGCACCATTTCATGTCTCATTCCAAAGTTTATTGCTCCACCAGAACACTTGGAGGACAGACACACTTGAACACTTGAACACTAAGTGACATATGAACAACCACTGCTTCAATACACTTCAAGGTAAACACCTAAAATATCAAGCATGCACTGCCAAAGTTGAGGAAGACGGCCTTGTACTCACGAAATTTTCCCCCGTACTCACGAATTTTTAATCATTTTCAATCACGAACTTTAAACACCTTTATGCACAAAATTCTACTTCCCCTGATTACAGGTAATAAAGTACTATATTTTCTTCCCAAAAAGAGTAACACAGACAGTATTAAGTTTCATAGTTCAGTCCATTTGATATGGCCTAAACTGCCAGGAATACACTGAATACAACACTTTCCTTAATAAATATAAAGAAGTTTCAGGCCAGAGTGAGCAAGCAGTAAGTATAATTTCAAAGGGCCAATTGTGAACAAAGTATGTAGAGAAAGTGCAGCAGTATTACCTTCTTAAAACATCTCCGCAATATCACTATGAAGCATATCATATTGAAAGAAGAAATGAATTCAACTATGTGTTCGTTACTTGTCTGCAAAGAGCGAAAAATGGCGTCACCCCCTGCTCCGCCTGTACAAAAGTTCAAAATTTAATGCCAAAATATCGTTACAACATTTTATTTTTTTAGTCTGATATGCAACATGTACTTTACAGAACACATCTAAAGAAAATAAGTTGTACTCTAATAACTTAGGCACTAAAATCAGTAAGAAAATTAACGAATTCCTAAATATTAGCACAAAATAATATATTTTAAATGATTTTATTATGTTAGGAAAATCACATAAAATAAATAATGCACTAATATGGGAAACTACACACCATTGTTCACATTTTAGCTTATGAAGAAATTTTCTAGCAACGTTTGTTATCGTCAGTATTTTGTGTGGCGAAATAGTTTACCTGTAATCACTGAACTCTTTATAAAGAATTTATTCTATTTATTATTTATAGCAGAATAAGTGGATTATAAACATAAAGTATTTAGATTGAGTACTATATCATAATGATACTATATTCATAGAAATAAACAGAATGTACAAATTCTAGGATTGCCAGATTCGAAAATTTCTAAAGAGGAACAAAGTAATGTTGCACCAAATTTTACCTCTTGTAAAAGCACGATAAAAAATATCGGTTTAAAACAACTAAGTAAGTGTACACTTAAACAAGAGGCATTGATAAATATTTATTTATATAAAATCTTCACATATATACAACTCTGGAAATACGAATTCATTTTAACTAATCATGCTGACGCTTACTTAACACTATTTCGTTTATATGAGCAACAAGTTAATACGTGGCGTGTTTGAAAAGTTCTCGGTCTAAGTGTGAAGGGACAGGTTCAGAATGTATGCACATAATTGTAATTGTATGTACATAATTACTAACTCTATACTAGATATTGCAAACTTTATGAAGGTTTCCTTCCTTCTTTTAAGGTCTAGAAGTGACTGAAGTTAACAGTTGGGTCAAAAATGGATTGCTACCAGTGCTCTCATCTAGTAGATCCAAAAATGACCCTTACACTAAAGCAATCCATAAAATTATGGTTCAAACATTGGGGAGCATATCGTAATGTTCCTTTAGGAACACCCTGTTGTTTGTGGAAATATAGGTAGAGATAAAGATACACGGGGTATGAGTTTTGCCCATCACCAGTTTTATTATAAAATAATATAAGTTCTTTAGATTAATAAAAAAGAGTCTCCGGTACCAAAGTAATTATACAAAATGAAAAGTTATAATATAACTTTTCTGACTTCTTCTTCTTGGGTGTAGGCCTCGTAGAAGAGAGAAGAATTTGGTATAGCACCAGTCCGCAGCAACTGAGTGCATTAAGGAACGTACCAGTCCGTCAGCAACTGAGTACCGGATTTTGTGTCAGTCCGCAGCAACTGAACACACGTTCAATTAGGTAGCCCACCTGTCCAACAGGAACAGAGTGAGCAGGATAGGAAACCCTCCAGTCCGACAGCAACTGAGAGAGCGGTTTTAGGAAGCACACCAGTCCGACAGCAACTGAGTGTACAGGTCTTAAGCAGAGTACCAGTCCAAGGCAACTGAGTACTAGGAAAGAGGAGAGAAGTGATCACCCAGGGAAGTGATGCTTTATATTGGTGTGTCGGTCTTTTATACACCTAAAGATGCTGACTCTGCTGACTCCTCCTTCGTATCGATGGTAGCTCCATCGGTGGCTTCTTGATGAAACACCAATTGTCGTCTGCGCTATTTACGTTTCCTCTTGATTATTTGTGTTGTAACACTCGTATCACACACGTAGTACACACTACTATCTTGTTTATATTTTGATTATGAGCGACACGTGCTGAGCACGTGGCGCGGCACTTGGAACGTTACAATATGCTCCTTCATATTCAACAATCAAGAAGTGGGCAGCTGAATTCCGACGAGGCTGAGAACCATTCGAACATCATCCTCGTTCGTGTTGTATAACTTTTAAAACTGCCGAAATAATTGAGAAAGTCCACGATATGGTGATGCAAGATAGATGACTAACCACAAGATATAATACTGATGAACTAGGCATTTCCTCCAAAAGAGTCTATCGCATAATTGTTAATGTGCTGGACATGCACAAGACGCCATCGAAATGGGTGCTAAAATTGTTGAGTGGATATCACAAACAGTGATGCATACAACGCACGTGAGAATCTGACTTTTCCTGAAAGGGATCCATACCATTTTTGGCCCGAATTCGTAAGTGTTAACTAATTTTGGGCCCACCACTTGCAACTCGAAAAAGAAGAAGAATCAAAGTAGGAAAAACATGAACCCTTTCCCACTCCCCAAAAGGCAACGGCTACCTATCAGCCTGGCAAAATCCTGGCCAGAGTGCTTTGGGTTGTCGAGGATGTATTGATGGTGTACTGAATGATAAAAGCTGCAACCATCATAAGAACTTATTATGTATCACTAGTGAAGTAACTGTGCGATATCATCAAAGAGAAAGGCCGTGGGAAGTTAAATGTGGAGACTAGGGTGGGCGTTGTTCCATCAAGACAATGCTGCAGATTACACATCAGAGGTCGCAATGGATGCTCTTCATTAATGTGCCTTGAAAATTGTGCAACACCGATCCTATTCTACGTATTTGGCTTCCTCGGATCTATCTCTTCCCAAACTTGAAACATGTATTGAGAGGTACCTGTTACATCTCGAATTAAGACGTCATGGCTGCTTTTGAAGAGCTTTTTTACAGGTAACATTCGAACTTATATCTGGAAGGGATCAGGACACTTCAACATTGCCGGAAAAGTGTGCCGACATCCTATGTTGAAAAGTAGCAGATAACCATTGTTATAAGTGCAGGCTTTCGTAGTTAGGCCACGAACTTTCCAAATGCCCCTCACTACTAATACAACAGAACACATAACTTTCATTTTAAAGTACTGGGGTTGTTCAATAACTTTTTATTATGTGGGAGAAAATTAAGATTTTACATTGATTTGAAAGATTAGAATGTCCTCTTTTAAATGGTAGTATAACTCTTTGATTTAGTCCCCACCCGCATCGATACACTTCCGCATCGGAAGACGAGTTTCTGCATTCGGTCAGAAAAAAGTAGGTCGGCTGTTGACGACACCGACGACACACCTCGATAACCTCATCATTGGACGCAAAGCACGTACCCTTCAAATGTTCCTTCAGGTTAGAAATAGCCAGAAGTTAGCAAGAGCTAGGGCTGGTGATGATACGACGCACAATGAAATCTCCCTCCGTTTTGTATTACTCTAAATTTTGCTGACACGTTTGCTCGCGGGTTTCTTTAATTTTGTTTGCAGCTAACAAAGACCCAAATGGTACACATATATTGGATTCACTTTTCCAAATGATTTGCGGAGAATTTCTGTGATCTCCCTCTGTTCAACGTGGTAATCCAACAAATTGGTTCATCAATAGATTCCATCACCTCTCGAGTGGGTGCAGTGGCAGGGTGTCCACTGTGTTGTTTGTGCTGCAAGGTGGAAGTAGCTGGGTTGTTCATATGTCCTTACCCATCTGATTACCATGCTAACATCGATGCAGGCTTCCCCATATATGGCACACATGTCAATAGCTTATCTCATTTTTCTCGGCCCGAATGCAGAAACTAGTGTTCCTATAGCGGAAGTGTATCGACGCGGGTGGGGACCAGGCTGAAAAGTGATATTACTCTTTAAAAGAGTACATTCTAATCTTTCATTTGAATATGAAATTATGAACTTCCCTACTTAATAAAAATGTTATGACTTATTGGAAACTTTATTTTAGTAAACTTCACTTTGACTTCGGCCCGTCACGATCCGCAGTTAGGTGTTAAAATGCACACCCATGTCCCTGCCGGGACTCGAACCCGGTACCTTTGAGCCGATGGCCTACCGGCGCAGAACGCTCGGCCACCCGACCGGCTTATGACTTATTGGACGCAAACATTATTGAACAAACCATGTACGTCTAAGATACTGCATTTGACTTTACTGATTCAATGCTAGACTGAACACTTTCATAAAACGTTTTATTTTCACAGTTCAAACACTGTATGAAACCCCTGGCACGAAAGAATGCTTGTTTTCGTTCCACTTTAACGGTATATATACTGAACCTATTTCTGTTCTATCTCCAAAAGTTTTCCATTAGAGCAAATAATCCTTTTGATGATAACTGCTCCTAAAACACCTGAAGATAAATAAGGAAAACACCAAAATAGCCGAAACACACTATCTTCTTCTTAACTTAATCAAAAATTAATTATTGAACCCTTTTATTTCGTGTACGTAACTTCAATATTATACTAAGATATTATTGATTAAAACTGCACCTTCTTTTCTGAGAAAACCGTTAATTGAATAAAACTACAATAGTTCATGCATTTCAGCTGCGAAACTGGCTCTCCTATCATTTAAATATTTTTGTAGGAAGTAAAGCTTCCTGTATCTTACACCATGTCAGAGAAACATTCTTAAACGATACAATTTGGGTTGTGTTTAAGTTGATTACTTTCATTCCCCACTAAAAATTTGTACGTTTTTCCATGTTTTCCTAAACTGCATTTTTCTAAAAAATGCAGAGGCTTGGAAAATACAGTCTCTTCAACTTTACCTGAAACTTTTACTAACTTCTCTTTCACTTATCAAACATCTTGAATAGTTTATGTCAAAGCAGATCTCATGCTTCAAGATTTCTAACAGATATATTTTTGAAATTCCTCGATATTTGGCTTTATGTAGGGAAAGTCTTGTTTGATTTATCAATGTCTCTCGGCTAATATCAAACCATTGCCATAGCTCAGGAAAAACTCTTCTTTAGATTGGAGGGGTGTGTAAGCAATCAAAATATGATACTATTTATACAATTCACAACAGAATGGCACTAAGTAAAGGCCAAGAAAATATGCTATTAGTGGATTTTTTCAATTTCTTGCAATATGGTTCTTAAAACATAGTAAAATATAAGCTTCTCAGCTTGCGTATGCCCAAGTTGGCATTTCTTTAATCTGATGTTGTAGAAATTGATAATTAGTATCATAATAGACCCATTTAGGCGCTATAAAATTTCCACACATTATCTCTAAACCCCTAAGATGAATTCTGCCTTTAAAATCCAAGTTCCCAGATACAGGAAAGAAAACTAGACATAAAGGGTAGTGTTCGAGTTCTATTGACGATATAAGTGAATACGGTGCCGACAGAGGTAGTCGCACTGTCTGAGACATTGGGTCAGCGTATCAAAATCGCGGGTTCCAATACCGCCTGGGGCATGGATCTTTTTGTGGATTTGAATAAGTATTGCATTCATATAATCGTGACGGTCCGAAGTCAAAGTTACTCAAATGTTCCATACAAAACTAAAAGTAAGTATTTTTTCTTTATCCAAATACCGGGGCTATTTAAGTATAATAAGAAAAAGTCAAAATTTCCCAAAACCGACGTACTTTAGAGTTTAAATAATTATGCCATAATCTACGTACATTATTATAGTACAACATATTAAAGAATAAAGAACCTGTTAAATCATGGAAATTCTGAAAACGAATTTAAAATAAAAATGGCAGAATTCGGGACAAGTAATAATCACAGGGCTATTTGGGTTGCTCATGGGGCTATTTCGCTGTATCAACATTGTTTACATTAATCACCTTAGCGCTCATGTATATACTTAAATGATACCCTTTTCTATATAATTTGTAAAAAAAACAAAACATTAATAAACATTTCCCCTCAACCCTGTTTGTTTGAAAAAACTCGAACCAGCGAACAAACAGCTCTTCATTAACGTAACCACTATCTGATAAGGAAACATGACAAGCCGGTGGTAGATTGTTGACGAATTCTTCTCTCATACGCAGACCTTTTATAAATACCAAAAGGTTAGATGTATTGTCCAACTGCGTTGCAAGAGACTATCACAATGACATTCTCGCCTCTTTCGACGCTAGTGAGAGCAACCACCTCTTTTTCCCCTTCTTAGCAATGACCTTGCTTGGGTTGTTGTTAAGAGGAAACCCTGTTTCATCCACGTTGTATGTACGCTGTGGTTTTGCGTTGACACTAATCGTCGAAATAGCAAATTTTAACAGTTGAAAAAAAATCACTCACTGCTTCCTTATTGATGCCCTCAGCACGAGCACTTGAAAGTCCCTCAGGTTTTCGTAATGATAAGTTCGGATGTCTTTTCATGAAACTTGAAAAACAATCTTCACCAGCTAATCCTTTGTTTCTCCAAGGATGCGTAATTAAATTTATTATTACATATCGATGAACAGCTTTACGAATCGTTTCAGGGGTGCAGGCTAGTCCGTTTCCCGCGAGAGTCATAACTCGCAACACGAACTCTTTCTCTTGTTCTTCTGTCAGTACTGTGACGTGTCCTATGGCTTTCGGTTTTGCACTTTAAACTATTTCATCATTATCACCCAAGATTAGTCTCAACCTTTCAACCTGCACTTTCCTTCGCAAAGTTTCAAATTTGCATTGCAGAGCTGCGAAGCTCCATGTAAACTCAAATCACCTTTTGTTACACTTTGGATGGCCTTCTGTATGTCTTCATTATTTCACTAGTTGTATTTATGTTTCGATTTGTATGTCCATACCAACAAAAAGAAAATGAAATGTTTTGTTTTACATACATGCATCATAAAGGCTAAACCATAAACTCAAAATTCAAATTCATAAATTAAATAAATTCACATAAGTTTACACCTGACTCAAATAGCCCCCATTGACTCAAAAAGCCCCATTTGTTTCGACTCAAATAGCCCCGTTGTGCACTTGCTTACGTAGGAACGTACTACTTTCACACGAGACAGAGGAGAGCAACAAAAACGGCGTTTATAACATCCGAACGTTCTGTTTTACGCGTACGGTAATAATTTTACAAATATATACATTTTCACAGGTTCAGCAGCTTATATCGTACAGCCATATTTTATATCAGAGCAAAATATGAACTATTGGAACTCACCTTGCTCAGAATAGTCACAAATTCACAGCAATTGATAAGAAAGCAGCAGATCAAAGACACATACACCCTTTCCTTTGCCAACGAACTCACAACTGAAAGCAGGTTCAGCGTACTGGTGCGCATATTAAATGCGCACTGACATTTTTTCTTACGTTTGACCCACATAGCCCCTTGACTCAAATAGCCCCGGTCTACCCTACGGTATAGAAAACAAGGCATAACAAATCACTTCTATGATGCAATCCACTTTATTTTTTAACATTTTTTTTTTAGAAAAATGTCACAGTTGTTTTCAGTTAAAAACTTCTCTAGTATAATAAGACCTAGCCGGAGTGTTATTGACGACACTCAGCCGATCTTCATAATTTCTTCAACATTATGGCTAAATTTCAACAGTATATAATACTTGAGACGGACTAATAAGTAAATCACTGACACCACCCATACACCCCATCCCCCACAATGTTGTTCAGAATCTCTATAACAATAAGTTCATCTATTATGTACCTTCTTAACCTTCAGGTTTACCAAGAGGGATTGCAGGATATTACAGGCTGTGGGTTTCACCTTAAACTTGGAGGACCTCATATAGTGTAAGTCGTCAAGGGCCCGATATCGTTATTGACGAAAGGATAGACAAACAAACAATCCACACAGAGACAGAGAGATGAGAGAAGGGAGCGCTTTATACAGGGTGTCTCTGAATTACTAGTAGCAACATCGTTTTCTCGAAAGTATGAAAACTGCAGATATGAGTTTTTGCAATGGTATGAACATTTCTATATTACTTTTGAGTTGATTCTTTATAATGAGTCCCTCGCCTTCTTCCTGTTTAGCAAATTTGGCTCGCTGGCGAAAAAATAGCCGGAGACCGCTGCACTTCAAGATAAAAACTTCGGTATAGTTGCTCATTCTTGAGTCAATTTGGTAATTAATGACTCCAGCCAGTCACTATTCCATTAACTGTTAAGTTTCTAAAATCCACAAACAATCATGCTCCAGCCGGGATTAGAACCCACAACCTTAAAGACGTCGGACCATATGACTAAAGAGGTCGGCATCACTCCACGAGTCACAGAGACAACACATCGTATATGGAAAGACATCCGTAAAAGAACAGAGAAGGTACGACTGGTGTGAGTGGCCCGGCTTTATACCTCACCTCCCACTTTCAAATATACAGTTACACTTTAGATTTTTTTTTGAAATTTATAAATATATCTAGAAAACTTTAAAGTTTTGTATTGTAATTGTTATTTTTTCTTTTTTTTTCTTCTAGAATATTTTATAAATGTATTTAGGAAATTTTAGTGATTTACATTGTGATCGGAATTGATAATTTTTAGATTTTTTCTTCTTAAAACTTTATAAATGTATTTAGGAAGTTTTAGAGTCACGAAACTGCAATGTTCCATTTGTGATGTTAGAGAAAGTAGAATCCAAAAATAGCTGAAGCTTCTTCTTAAAGCTGCATAAAAGCCGTGAACGAAATGGAATAATAATATTGCAAATAATAAAACTGAATAATAGTTTGTATTACCTTCTTGTTCACTGTAATTAACATATTTTCAACAAGTAACCTACAGTAATTTAATTAAAATTGCTCATTGTATTTAATGAAATTATTTTATTGTTATAATAGTATTGAAACTTATTTTGTAAATAGCCACATTACCAGAGTTAAATAATTATTATCTCGTTATTATTATTAATGGCTAGAAGACGGAGGAGATTCATTTGTCATCATGTAAGGGTAGGAAGAGGAAAAGGATGGAAGTGGTGAGGTCGGAGGGGCGGAGGCGCTGGAAATCATGGGCCTAGGGTGCCTAGACTTATAATTCCGGCCCTGCAAGTTGATAGATATTAAGCATTAAGGTGATAAAAATATACAGGTATATGTAAAAACAAATTTAAAAAATATAAATGTGTTAATGAGATCAATTTTTATACAAGAACTAGCTGAATTACCGCCCGCTGATGCTTGGTGAATAAACTATGTTGGTAGCATTGGCGTCTGAGAATTTTTAGAAATGGTTTGGTAACACTATCCCAGTACGTAACTGACTACTTTATTATGTAGGTCTACACGTCCAAGCAAATTGGCATATTGAATTTTTGAAATCACACTAATTGTCATTAAAAATGCAGCACGAAGATAGAGAGAAAATAGCAGCCACTAATTTGGCAGATATATACCATAACGTACAAGTAGTAAATTATTAAACTTACCGCTCTGTGCGATGAGTGACAACGTGGAGACATCGGAATAGAATGGGCATTCAGAATGGTTGCAACACGACGAGGCATAGAGATGATGAACCTTTGGATGTCCTCTTGGGGTATGACAAGCCATACCTCTTCGATATAATGCCACTGCTTATCAACTGTAGCTGGCTTGAGAGGCGTTGCTCAATTATGGACCAGACATGTTCAAAAGGCGAGAGATCAGGTGAATGCTCCGGCCAAGGAAGCAGGGGAACATCAGGAAGTCTAGGACATCACGCGCCACATGAGGGCGCGCGTTATTCTGCTCGAATTTGGTCCCCTGCAGGGGCTGCACTAGAGGGACACACCGGATCAAACACATTGTCGATGTACCGTTGGCTGGTCACATGTCCGTCAATGCGTAGAAGACACGAACTTTCACGGAATCTAATGGCACCCCACAATATAACACACCGTGCCGGACAGACGTGGTGATGCAAAACGTAGACATCACCCAGCATAGTGCCATGGTACCGCCAGATACGGATGCGGTTGTCGTGATTCTGCAGACAGAAGCGGGATTCGTCTGAAAAGAAAATATCCTATCATTCGGCTCTCCATGCGCGACACCATTGTAGTCTATCATAACTATACTGTGCAGTCAGCGGAAGCCGCAGCAATGGGCGCCGTTAAAATATGTCCCGCTCTGCCAGATGACGTGGAACTGCTCGTGGAAACACTGGGCACTGCGCAACTCTGCCAATGCGTGCGTCAGTGTTGGGACGAAGGTCATCATCGATACTTTTCTTATTCCTTCTAAATTAGATAGATTAAACTGTGTGACTTCGCGGCCTCTAGTTTTAAAATGCAGGGAATAAAAAATAAGTTTGAATGAAAAGGTGGCGTCTTGGGATACAACAGCTATACTGGAGCCTAAGAAAGTATCGAAGATCTTCTGCATTCATCCAATTAAGTGCAACTTTCGGTAGAATGGTGAGGTGTAAGTTTTCCTCTGTAAGTACCAGGAGCTATTTCCATTAGTTTCTTTTCTTAGAAATGAATTTCGACTGCCGGTAATCTGCACTCATTCAATTGCTCACGTTGACAAGCACAAGTAGAAAGGGTCTACAGTAGATTAAGCATTTGTGTCTCCACTGATCGTTGAAACAGCACGAGTGCAACTGCACTGACCTCCCTTACTCAAAAGTGTTCACCAATATGCATTAGCTCAAGAGAGCGAGCGAACTCATAGTGTTCGTGCTACCTGTAAAACAAATTGGTTCCTAGATGAAAAAAATGTACGACCGCCAGAAAATGTGAAAAATATATATTTTTTACACTCATTTAGCGAATCTAACATGGGGAGATTCGAAATAGTGGTACCAGGATTATTTGAATTTCGAATATAGAATAATAACGGCTAACTTTGAATATTGAATCTCAAATTTCGAATAATATTCATTAGTTTCTGTAACATCGAAATATTCGAATTTCAAAAATTCGAAAAGGTAGTTTCAGTTCGAGATTTTTTATAACTTTGACGAATAGAGAATTCACAACGCCAAATAGCCATCCCTAATTATTTGCTTATTTGAAATCTATATTCACATACAGGTAGGTCTACAGAAACATGCGTGCTCGAATTTGGAAAGTTAGTAGTTTGAATTCGAGAGCGACGTCCCTGATTGAGATTTGAAGCAGGGTTGGAATCTTTAAAACAAAATGTTTTAAATAGAAGTTTTAGACGTGTTTTAAACAGAGGCGATTGTTGTTTAACATTTTGAATATTTGTTTTAAACTATGTTATTTTAAACCGTGTTTAAAACATGTTCATTGTATTTTTCTTCTTTGAAGGAGTCATATTATTTTTACGAGTACTAAAGTATTATTTTAGTTTTATATTTACCAATAAAAAAATATGAAATTATTCCAGTGTGAAGCTAGTTTCCAAAACAATAAGTATTATGGCGCCGCAAGCCTACAAGCGGAGACATAAAATTCGTTGTTTTGTTTGTTCCTTATCGTTTGAATTCTAGAAGCTGGTAATTTTTAATTTGCTATCAATAACATGAAACAAGAGGTTCATATTTCAAGACTTTCTTTTTTTATTTATTGTAAGAAACTGCCAGGAAAAGAAAAACTTCATGGGCATGTACTTGCTTCTATGATTACATTGCTTTATCTCTTTTTTATGTTTATGAGGAAAGGGACAGTAAGTAGTAAGTAACTGTGCAGATTTGATACTAATTTATTATTCCTTGCTTGTAGTTTTAATCGGGGAGCCAGGGGAGATCCCAAATGAACCCCCTGATCCATCGGAACCATTTTTTTCTCGTTCTTTAGGGTCTAAATAAAATTTTTAGCGATCTTCTCCCCAAAAGAAAACTACTTTTAGACCATGATGGCGGCCAATTCTCGTCGAAAACTGGTCAAAAGAATATTTTTGACAATTATTTTATATGAGCCCCAACGTGTACTCCCTGATCCGTCGTGACCAATTTTATATTATTTCTTATGGTATAAATAAAATTTAGAGCGATGTTATCAAAAAATAAAACCTACTTTAGACAAAACCTGACAAAATTGGTCAAAGAGGATTTTCTTTTTTCTTTTTAAAAGCGCTTGAGGTGAAAGAAAATATTTAAACGCTTTTGAACTTCCAAAACTTGCACAGTGTCCTCGCCTAAAGAAATGGTAGTTATACGATAAAAAAAGGGGAGCCTGGGAAAAAAATTATAAAGTAGATTGTGTGGGGTATAAAATGAAATAATTTTTCCCACTGAATATAATTTTAAATCATATTCTTCAGAAAAAAATTAAGGATTCGGAATTTATAGCAAAGTTAAAAAATGTACCAACTTATAATAAAAAATTCGCCAATTTTTCATAAAAAATGGGACAAAAACTTTTTTTTTATCAAGAAAAAAGAGTTTTCTGTGTTAAAAAAATAGCCTTTGGTTGAAGGAGAAAATAAAACTCACACAAAAGCTTCAAAACCAGCACTATGTTCCCCAGTTTCACACATTCAAAATACGTGAATTAAACTTTAATACCGAAACGTTATTTTAACGTTGTAATTGTACTGAAATGGCCTCCTGTTCAACGGTTTATTCGACGTTGAATAATGGTTGAGGGGAAACAAGTTGAAAGCAAGAAGCGGACGATGAAGAAACGGGTTCAGTTGGCCAAAACAGAGCATGGTTGCTATCTATTGGTATACACATTTTTAGTTGCATTTTGTCCGTTGCTTTCATCATGATATACAGTTTTAATTTTCCAACAGTAAATGATCCCAGTAGTTGCTGTGGGGTTCGAAGCAGGAACGCTCTACAGTCCTCGTTGGTAGCTTGACGTGTTGACCACTTATCCACGGATCCATCTTGAGGGTCCACTACTCTTTTATTGTATCTATTAAGAGGCAGTCTAGAATGCAGTTGCTACGCGTCGTTTCACCATCATGTAAGAATAAGAATAAAGAATAGTTTCCTTCGTTCTTGTTTTGCGCATTTTTTCTTTTTTAATACTTCGACCATTGCTGCACTATTAAATTTGTATTTCTCAATAAGTGTAGCAGGTCTCCTTAGAAAACGCATATAAAGCGAAACCTATGTGATAGTTGAAAACACTTCACATTAATGCCCTATTAACGAAATTAAATGTACGTTGAAATATGGTTTAAAATTCCATTTGTTTTCCACATGCAAATGAGAACACAAAAAAATATAGTTAATTTCATTGCATTTGCTTTTAATTATAATGTTTAAGCTATTAAATAAGAAATACACGTATGAAACGAAATGTATAACATAGTATAAGTTGAAAACACGTCACATTAACGCCCTATCAACGAAATTCTATCCTCGTTGAAATGTAGTTTATAATTCAATCTGTTTTCAACGTGAACATGAGAACATAAAAATTAGTTTGTGTCATTCGATTACTTTTTAACTATATTTTTTTACATTAAACAAAATCTATACCATAGTTGAAGATAATATATTGAATACACGTTGTATTAACGTCTTATCAATGCAATAACCTTCTTGTTAAAATATGGTTTAAAAATAAAGGTAATTTGTTTCAACCGATAACGGTTAATCAACGAAATGAACCTATTGAACCTAAAATCAACGTTGAAAACACGTATGTGTGCTACTGGAGTTACTTGTTTTTGGTCTTAAGGAATGATAATTTGCAATAAGGACTCCTAAAAAGTGGGAACCTCTTGACCTGGAGAAGTTGTGGGGAACATCGAGGCCTGAAAGATGAAGTTTATGAGTAGGTCATATGAGGTATCAAATGAGTGGATTTCCGACAGAATATGAATTTATATAGACAAAGATTTTAGGGATCCCAAATTTATAGCAAAAATAAAACTGCTTAGAAAGAAAAATGACCGCTATTTTTTGTTTTTATTTTAGCAGTTTTATTTTAGTATAAATGTGAAATCCCCAAAATCCTCTTTTGAAAAAATAAATCATATTCGTAATCACTCTGAAAAAGCCTTTCATTGTATACTCCATAATATACTTACTGTCTTAAGAAAATCTTCATTTTCAGAGTCCCCTTTCCTGACCTCCATGTCCTCAATTTTGGGGAAGGGTTATGATATATTTACCATTCCTTTAGGCGAAAATAAGTAACGAAGTTCCTGTTTTCAACTCAGATCTTTAGTTTTATTTCTCAACGAAAATTTCCTTTCTATTTTTTAAAAAAAAAGTCCAAAATAGATCTTTGACCAATTTTTTTAACCAAAAATGGACATCGTTTTATTTTTAAGCAGTTTAATTTTTGCTATCCCTAAAGTCCCTTCCTGAAGAAAATAACTTATATTGATATTTAGTTCAAAAAATCCTATGATTTAATACTTCATGCAACCTACTTTATAAGCTTCCATTTTTCTGTTCCCCATGTTCGGCGTTCAGACTCCCAATTTCGGGGCCCATTTATTATATAATTACTATCTCTGTGGACCAAAGAAGTAACACAGTGCCGATTTTGAAGTTTAAAATATTTTTCTTTGGACTTAGGTACTTTTTGAAAAGAGAAGCAAAATAAAATATGCCTTTGACAAATTTTCCACCAAAAATGTCCGCCATTTTGGTAAAAAGTCAATTTTATTTTTCGAGAATATTGCTATAAATTTTATTTATACCATAAGGAATAATATAAGATTTGTCCCGAAAGATCAGGCGGTGTACGTGGGGGCTCATTCAAATATATTGCAAAAAATAGACTGACCAATTTTCGACCAATAATGGACGCCATTGTGGTCTAAATCCAGTTTTTTTGTGGGAACATGACTATAAGTTTTATTTAGATAATAAGGACTAATATGAAATTGGTCCCGATGGATCAGGAGGTGTACGTTGGGGCTCATAGAAAATAATTCTGACAAATATCATATTGGCCAATTTTTGACCAAAAATGGCCGCCATCATGGTCTAAAACAAGTTATATCCTTTTGGGAACATCGCTACAATTTCATTTGGACCATAAGAAATAAGAAAAAAAAAATGGACCGGAATGGTCACGGGTATGCACGTGGCACACATTGAAATATATTGCAAAAAGTAAAGTTTTGTCAAATTTTCGACCAAAATGGACGCTATTATGGTCTAAAACCAGTTTTCTTTTTTTTTTTTGGAACATCGCTATACATTTTATTTAGACCCTAAAGAATAAAAAAAATGGTTCTGATGAATCAGGGGGTGCACCTGGAGGCTCCGTTAAAATGTATCCGAACAAAAACACCAGTGGTGTAAAAAGGGCAGCCAAGTTCTATAGCCCTAAAAAGGTGTGAAATGGGAGACGGATGAGGCAAGTTCCTTGGTGACAGCATGTAAGAGGAACAAAGGAACTTCGCGCGAGGTGGCAAGGTTCATGATCCTCAAGCTATAAGGGTGGTGGGGATCCTAAAACCCACTACATCCACAGCCACCAACCCTAAGGCTGTTGCCAGCTCGCGCCAAGTTTCTTTGTTCCTGTTACATGCTGTCACCAAGGAACTTGGCTCATCCGTCTCCCATTTCACACCTTTTTAGGGCTAAGGAACTTGGCTGCACTTTTTGCACCTCTGGTGTTTTTGTTCGGATTTCACAGCTTTTTGCAGGTCGCGACCGAGTCGTATATATACTGGGTTCGCCTCGCTGGGTGTGCTGCCCAAGAATTCCGTGTGCGCCCCAACTTCAAATTTTTAGGGCTACACCCCCTTTATTGTAATCAGACCTTCTGGGGGCAGCGCCCCATGCTGTACAGACCTTTTCCCATATCCTCTCGGGGGCTGCACCCTCATAGCGGTGGTTTGATAGATTTATTGAAACATTTTCGTGATGGTACACCTTCATACCAAATTTCGTTTCTCTAGCTTCAGTGGTTTGGAAAATGGTATTTGGGCGACTATGTTGAATTAAAGAAAAAGATTTTAAAAAAGTTTTATTACATTGCCGTTACCTACTTATGATGGTACACCTTCATACCAAATTTCGTTTCTATAACTCGAATGGTGTGCAAAAAGTTTTTTGTGCGGCCATTTTGATCCAAGTTAACAACTTTTTCAACAATGTAAATTATTCCTAAAATACTTCTGCTAATACACCTTTATGCCAGATTTCGTATCTCTAGTTCAAACGGTCTGAAAAATGGATTATGAAGTCAGCCATTTTGGATTCAAAATGATGTCTTTGCAGATATTTTGTAATCTACTAGTGATGATATACCGTCATACTTCGAAATTTCATATT
>JAGDQP010029847.1:0-23060 GCA_022664845.1 Lepisma saccharinum | reverse complement strand
CACGCCGCAAATGGTGCCGCGACCATGCAACTTGGACCGTTGACGACTGGAAACGTGTGGTATGGTCGGATGAGTCACCCTTCACCCTATTTCAAACCACGGGCCGTGTTTATGTGTGGAGAACGCCCAAAGAAGCGTATGATCTGCAGTGTCTCCGCCCAACTGTGAAACATGGCGGCGGCACGGTGATGCTGTGGGCCGGAATATCATGGTTTTCATTGGGTCCTGTGGTCACACTTCGCGGACTCATCACTGCCAACGATTATGTCGCAATTTTAGGAGACCACTTGCATCCTATGGTCCGGATGTTGTTCCCGGACAATGACGCCATATTCCAGGATGATAATGCACCCATTCACACAGCTGGAGTTGTTGCAGCGTGGTTTGAGGAACATCGGGATGAAGTTCAACACCTCCCCTGGCCCGCCCAATCCCCAGATCTCAACATAATTGAACATCTGTGGTCCATCTTGGAAACACGACTCCGGCGACGATTTCCACCTCCATCCTCTCTCACAGAACTGGCCGATGCCCTGCACGAGGAATGGTGTAATATTCCACTTGCTACCATTCACGACCTCTATGTCTCCATCCCACGTCGCATCAAGGCTGTTCTGAAGGCGAAAGGTGGCCCGACACCATATTAATCTGGCAAGTTGCACTTTCGTTCAGGTGTTTCCATTATTCTGATAAGCATCTGTATATATATATATATCGACTCCAGAAGCCAAGGCATAAAAGAGACTTTGGCGAATAAAAAATCGAGATAATCTTTTAAATACCGGTATAACCTAAAATGTATGTGACACAAAATTGTCATATGTCACACATTGATGCAATAAGGAACAAGGCTTCTTTGTACAAAATATGAAAGTTTCATGTCACATATATTTCGGGTTATATGTAAAAGATTATCTCGAAATTTTTTATTCGTCAATATTTGCCTATAGGTAGCAACCAAAATGATTAAAATGTTCTCTCAGCGCTTAGTGCTACGTTAGTCCCGTGAATGTGCCCAATGTCACTTTTATCCATAGAGTTATAAAACCTCCACTAGAATCAGGATTGACGCTGCTAACGCGGCACCACTTGAAAGTTGAGCGAGAGTATGTTTGTTTGGCAGCAACACGTATTGTGAGCTGCTATCATTTAGCTGCTATGCTTCGCTCTTTGGCGTTGTTTGTTATAGTTGTTTCGTTTCTATTTGAGAAGAAAATGCCGATCTCCTGTGCAGCTTTCGGTTGTACTGAGAGACATAGGAAATGAAGTAATGTATCGTTTCACAAATAAGTGATCATTTAAAGTTATTCCGTGAAAAATATTTCATTATGTAAGACGCTCTTTCGTGCAGCTTATGTCTGCTAGAAATATAAAAGAAAACACACATCTTTGATTAGAATTATTTGATGAGAAGGTATTGTATCGTGTTAGATCAGTAGTTATGAAACTGTCCCTCAATGCCAAAGAGAAATATCCATAAAAATAAGTATTCTTTAATTCAGAAAGACTAGATCGTTTTCACTGGCCTATTGAAAATAAAGTGGTTATATTGACATATAAGAAAATGATAATTATATCTGTCAATTTACAATTTAAATAGTTCTAAGCCCATAATGTATTGCTGGATTTTATTTACGGCCATTAGGCACCTAAGACTCAGGCCGGGATAGGGGAGGGGAAAGGATTCGGGAAGATGTCGGCCAGGGCCTATGTTGAAGGCGCCATCCCTGCATCTGCCTGGTGTGCTTGAGCAAGAAAATCTGGAAAAGTTTCAGACAGTTTCATGGCCGCTGGAATCGAACCCATGATTTCCCCAATGCTACACGAACGCTTTACAACTGAGCTACGGCGGCTCGGTAAGTAACGTTCTGTTGAAAAGACTTGTTAAATTATTAAGAACAATGATGATGATGATGGGTGTTCTGCCCGAAGGCAGGTCTTGACCTGAAGGTCCCAGAGCTAGCGTGAACCGATGGTGATTTGCCATTGCCTTCCAGCGCATGAAGATGACGTCCTAAGGATGGGGCCTACAGTTTAACGTGGGTTCCGAACCACTTGTGTCTCCGCCGGGAATCGAACCAGAGACATTTTGATTACACTATTAAGAACAATAGAAATAGAAATTTAACATAACAACAAAACTAGATAAGAAACACTTCTTATCCAGTATCCTGGTCGGCAATAGGAAAACTCGTGAATTCTATATAAATATAGTCTTACAGTCGGACACAATAATATACTTAATAGATGTTTGTATTGTTTATGATATAAATTTAAAACAGAACATTTGAAAAGCTAAAAAAAAATGTCGTTTTTACTAGTTTTAAGACATTTGCCCTAAATTTAAATACACTTTATTCTCAAATAACTTTTCCGGTATCTTCTTAGTTACCAGAGGAGCCATATCATTTTTCTGTGCTCTCTATAATGTCAATTTCGATAGCTGGTAGAATTTAAATATCAAGCTAAAAAAAAAGACTGATGTAACAGGCCGATAGGCCCTGAGCCTGCCCTAACGCCATCTGTCCGTGTTTAGTGGAACTACGTCCACCTGAGTAACGACTGTGTGGTCAGCACTGCGCGTACCTAACCACGAACAGGCGTATCAGGAGCTTACCAGACCGAGTGTGGCCGTCACGTCTCTATTCACGTGACTCCCCAATTTGCCTCACGACGCTGGATGGACGCCGAAAAGTGGGACTACGGCCGGGAATTGAATCCGGGACCACGCGGACATGAGTCCAACGCTCTAACCACTAGACTGCGAAGCCCCTAAATATCAAACTAAAGCTGTCCGAAAACTAGAGATAATTTTATATACATTTTTAATGACATCCCACATACGTCCTGTTTCAATGATATTTATGTGAAAATTGCTGACTGCTAATGTATGTCCGACGACCGGTGCCCTTACCCTATTTTCAATTTTATGATATTCTTTGTAAATTTATGCAAGTAAACAGTTGGTTGTATATAATTACAACATTAGCAATTATTTGTGTGTGTAATATTCTTGTCACTTGCGATGTACCCCTAATGTTGTATAATATTTTTAAATGTATCTCTAATGATTTTTTTAAAATAAGTTATGAGGCTTTAAGTATCAACATTATATTGTTTTATTTAACAAATAAAAACCGGGATATAGAATCGTCTTTATTATAGTGGGCGTGTTTCGGCCTCGAGGGCCGCTCTTACAACCCGGGATAGCACCTCCAACATAGGCTCTGGCCGATACCTTCCCGAATCCTTTCCCTGGCTCCGCGTACTGAGCCTTAGATGCCTAATGGCCATAAATAAAATTCAAGAATTAACAAAAAAAGCTTTGAGAACAAAAATAATATTCATCAAGAACGTTTTATATAAATGATTTTTATATTAAATTATACCTTATATTGATCAATTTAATTAGGAATTGTTTGTATCTTACTTCTTTATCCTAAAATAAATACTAGCCTGCACCGCAGCTGAGTTTGGCTGGTTGCAGAACACTTTAGGATTTGAGCCACAAAGTATTAGCTGAAGAAAAAGTATGAACACCGAAATAACCCGAAAAGAATAATAAATAAAATAAATTTAAAAAAATATTTAAAAAATAATAAATTTAAATAGGATTTAAAAACACACTTTTTTAAGCAAAGAAAAATGGACTGAAAAGTAAAAAATAATAAATATTTTATTATTTTTTACTTTTCAGTTCATTTTTCTTTGCTTTAAAAAAGCGTGTTTTTCTTAATCTTTTTTAATTATTTTTTTCCTTACACTTTTCTCTGATTGGTTTAGTTCAAGATATAAGCAAACAACATAAACGGCATATTTTAGTAATAAATATAACATTCTAATACTTTCTTGACGTTAAAAGCAAAATAAAGATCGTGTCTGTTGAGATGAAATATACATACAGCTTGTTCCATCGGAGCTCCCACATGGTGTTTTCTGAAAGCCTCAGACTGTCGAAAAACGTAGTCTGAACTTTGGATATCCGTACCTTCGTTCTTTCATGCATAACAGAGACCAAGATTCATTTTGTTACGATGTCATTGTTCATTTAAGAGCAGTAGAAAATGTTTTCAGAACTTCTACGAAAATATTCAGTTAACGGTGTAGATCACTCCAGCCATCTTGGTATGACCTTTCCATTGCTTTACATGGGAATCGTTTTACTAGTCTTATGTCTCTCAGGAGAGTAATTTTTAACTTCTGTTTTCGCCTAGTGTTTCGTCATGTTTTCTTTGACTCATACTGTTTTATAGAAATGCAATATTTTACACGGAAACAGTATAATTTCCCGTTGACATATTGGGATTTATATGGTAAACTATTAATAATAGATTATACTTATATATTTGAAGAAACTTCACAAAGCAAAACTCTACAAGAGTCAAATTAACAACCAAGATAAATTTCGTGAAAGCGGAACTTGAATATTCTACTTGCATGTAAAACGATTTGCATGCAAAACAAGGGAAAGGTCATACCAAGATGGCAGCGTGATCTACACCGTGACGTATTTAAGTTGTTTGACAAACATCCTTTCTTGGATATCAATATCACCATGTATGTAAAATATAGCAAATTTAAGTTAGTGGAATATGCTTTCTCCTAAAATACTTGCACTTCTCTGTCTTTGATGTGCAAGTCTATGAAGAAAGTAGGAATAATAGAATAATCAATTATATTAGCTTGTTATTAGCTACGTGAGCTGTGTAATTGAGGTAGCTAAATATTGACGTACAATCGTATAAGGAACTAATGATTTCTCTTAAAGGTATTTGTTTAGATGTTGCAGACTGCGGAATTTCTTCCTTCTAGGCTCTTATATAAATGTTTTTCCTGCTTCTTCTGAAGGGAAAAGCAGATTCCATTTGCTTGTCTTAAACTAGGAGCAAAGAGAGGTCGAAGCTTATTAAACAGCAAGGCTTCTTCTCCTTGTCTTGTTTTCCCCTAGAGGGCATTAAGTAAGAAGGGATCCGTTCAGAGTCTTTCATTTCGTGGAATATTGATCCATTTAACACAATAAAAGCCAAGAGCAGATAAGGAAAGGACCTGGCTCTATTGACTGTGTTGAATCTTTAGTGTGGCAATAGGAAAAGATGCAACTGTTATTAGCCACATTCGGAAGCGGAGACAGAACGTTTCAAAGTAATCATTAGCAAGTCGATGTCCCTTCTGTCTTTCTTCGTTTTTCGATTTTTTCCCTTGTTTTTCCTATTCATTGGCTATATCGTAACAAAATAGTATAAGACAAACATACTAATTGTTTTCAAGTACCAATATTGGCCAAAATTGTTCAGGAGCTCCCTATAACTTCTGAAAAGTAATAAGGTTTTTCGTAAATGGGATTAAAAAAGGAAACAGGCTTTCAAAGCAGTTTTTTAAATTCCTTCTTGAACGAGAATGTCCTCCAACTCACACCACCACCATAACCAAAAAGAGATGAGCATGTTCTGTAAAGAAATTGTAAATGGAATACAAAGGGCCCCGCGTCACCGAATCTACTCACTCCCAAGTTTTTCAATGTTCTTAATTTCCGAACTTTCACTACAGAACAATAACATATATTATTGCCATTGAGCTATACGTAACGAGACTGGAGAGCTCGATTAGTATTAAAAGATAGACAGCAGAGCAAACATCGTTTGTGCATTTTCGTTTTTACAAAAAGAGGACAAAACCTTCAGTTCCAAACCTTTTATTCTTTAAGTCTTGATTCTTGATTTATGCACGTACCGGACTGTGCATATAATAATAGCACATCCTATAAATTATGTTCATGTTATTTGCAAAAATTTAAATATGAGTTTAAAAACTGGGCCACACAGCGATAACAGGCGTAAAATAATGAGTTAGAACTGAGAATTTGTTCCATATTGGATTAGTCTGGAAATGGACGATCGAGATTAACTATCCCCTCAGATGTCTGACTTCATATACTCATTGAATTTTTATGACATCGAGCAATCCAGTATCGTTTTAGATAGAGGTCAGTGGTTACTTGGTAAATTATCAATAATTTATAAAACAACTCGTGTTGTCATCTGGCAATCCTCAACGATCACGTGACAGTCGAGCAATACTATTGGCTTGAAAAAGACATTCGCTCGTAGATGCCTATTTATTATTGAAATTATACATGTTACAGCCAAAATGCGTTTTTTGCGCAAAATAATATAACATTAAAGATGTGAAGTTGGCCGTTACTAACATTCAATATAAGATGAACCCTTTATTGTAAAATACAGATACTTTTTCGTCATATTCACTACAAAAATTTCGGCAGTTTTTTATCCATGTAAATATATAAGGGTACATCTGGTTCATTAATTATAGTAATAACAACTAGGATTAAAGATTGTACAAGATTAAATACGTAACAAAACAAAGGATTATTCGGTTTATCTACACAAAGTTATGCTATTGGCTATACATATGAAATATGACAAGCCTAAAGGCCATAAACAATATGTCTGAGATTTATACACATAATATAAAAATGCATTGATCCTGTCGAAGAACATTGGACACATGGTCAAGTATGGATCACAATGATAACTGAAAAGTTGACTGTTTAAATACTACGTAAATTTCGCAAAATGAGAGTACTCTCTGTGTTTAAAACTGTATTATCTGTAATTGGTGCACCAGTTCTTAGTAATTAAATGGGGTGAAATATAGGCCTAAGAGAACAGTGAAAGATCGCATACTCCCTGGGTATCCCAAGGGGGGTGCACAGGTGCATAGCTTCTTCCTTCAGGAAATGATTGACAAAAATAAATGATAGTAAGAAGTTACTATATATTTGGGTAAGAGGTTACTATATATTAATGGCCATAAAATTGGGCCCATGGTAAAATAGGGTCAGAATACTTGTAAACCCTATATATATTAGGTATGGGGTAAAAAAAAAATGGGGGTAGGTTTGTATGGAAGGAGAGACGGAATGGTACCTTCCTATACGTCTCTGTCTTAACTGCAGCACGGTCGCTTTCGCTCATTTCCTGGTTTGTGAAGTCGTTCTCCGTTCTATTTTACAAAAGGAACTGAATAAGATATTATACATGTAGAAATCAAACCTACAAATATAAAAGAGATATTAGATACATGCTTTTTAAATGCACACGTGGAAGTAAAATATACAAGACATTCCAATCTTTCTTCTTGTCGCAACCGGAAATTGTGGTTTTCCGTTGTGCTCTCACGTAAGATAGTTGCTTGTTTTATATCGCTGCAACGGAGAATTCTTTATGGTAAAGTGTCGGGCAGTAATCTTGGAGATACCGTATACAAATTATTATTATTTTCTTTTTTTGCTTTTCGCATCACAGTGGTGCTAGTTCGGAAATGGGAAGGTACCGATCAGAATTATATTCAAGAAGGCATCATCCCGTGAAAGTTTTTGCGTGTTACGGGATTATATATATATATATCTGGTGTAGTAAAAAGTAATCCATTATTTTTGCATGACATTGAAGGCTTGACTTACCATAGTTAGAATGATCCGATTTAGGTCACATATGCGCCGTTTTGTTCGATAACGTGTTGCCATTTGGAAGGTAATATCATGATGCCTCTCTCATAGAAGCCCTTGTCCCTATTGGCAAAAAATTGAGACAGTCGATGTTCACAAGCCTCTCTTGAAGCGAATTTTTCACCAGCAAACGTGTTCGCCATGGACAGGAACAGATGGTAATCACTCGGTGCCAGGTCCGGACTATAAGGTGGATGCATAAGAACCTCCCAACCAAGCTCCCGGAGCTTCTGGCGAGTCACTATCGACGTGTGTGGCCTGGCGTTGTCCTGGTGGAACACAATGCCTCTCCTATTGGCCAAAGCTGGCCGCTTCTGGGCGATTGCTGCCTTCAGACGGTCCAATTGTTGACAGTATAGTTCCGAGTTAAGGGTTTGGCCGTAGGGGAGCAGCTCATAGTAGATAATTCCCTGCCAATCCCACCAAACACACAGCAAAACCTTCCTTGCCGTCAATCCTGGCTTGGGCACCGTTTGCGCCGGTGCGCCGCGCTTCGACCACGACCGTTTTCGCGTGACGTTGTCGTAAGTGATCCACTTTTCATCACCAGTCACCAACCGCTTCAGAAATGGGTTGCTTTTGTTGTGATTCAGCAGCGATTCGCAGATGGAAATTCGGTCCATGAGGTTTTTCTGCGTTAACTCGTGTGGCACCCATACATCAAGCTTCTTTTTGTATCCAGCCTTATGCAAATGGTTCCACACGGTTTTTTGTGCAATATTTAGCTCTTGGGCAATCGAAACAGTGCTTACATGACGGTCGGACGCGACAATGTCCATGATTTTATCGACATGTTCGACACGTGGCCTTCCAGTGCGTGGTACATCTTTGACGTGAAAATTACCGGCACGGAATCGACGAAACCAAAATTGCGCGTGATTGGCTGTTACAGTATCAGGACCATAAACACTATTCACATTTGCAGCCGCCTGGCTTGCGTTTTCGCCTTTATCGAAGAAAAACTGTCAAATATAGCGTATTTTCTCTTTCCTAGTGTCCATTTTGACACGCGCTCACACAACACTGAGTCAACTCATCACAACTATCTGAACATTGTTTGTAGTACGCAATCTCATCGTTTGAACGCCATCTCGTTGAACCCGATCGGACTTATACAACGCGAGATATAGATCACTGAAGACAAAATAAAGGATTACTTTTCACTACACTAGATATATATATATATAATTAGTTTGAAAAAAATGCTTTATTATCTCTTTCTGGACAAGAAGAAATAATATTAATTTGGTTTCAATGTAGGTATATATCATAGCACAGCGGCGGTAACGTAAAGGAATGTATCAACTAGTACCAATCATACACTTAGCACGATGCAAAATTCCCTATATTGTTCACAGACTAGAAACGGAAGACCTTCTGGATTTCAAAGCCATAGCTGAAGAAATGCATCTTTTCAGTACTAAAAAGACGGATGATGACATGAAGGTCACATGGAAGGACATCCGTGAACTCAAATGTGTCACAAGTTCACCGAATAAAACAAGTTATTTACAAGAAGGTTACAAGTAAATATCTCTGAAACGCTTTGACATTCAGCATTTAGCTTCAACAGAGCTTCAAACTTGTAACCCTACCCCTGTAAGAATTTCAAAGGAAAAATGCAAGGATTTACTTTCATTATGTTATATCTAACTGTAAAATGAAACAATGCAATTATAATAATAAAATAAATTATCCATTAAATCCAAAATGAAAATAAAGTATTTCTTTCTTTATATTATTATTATTAATATATATATTTTCCTTGCTATTAAAATCTCCTATTTAAGTTTTTCGCGAAGTTTCCTAACCAAACTACGTGCTATATTTGCTTTTCAGATTGAACATGCTTGTACGTACACTGTAAAAATTGGAGACACAACGTTCATCCAAAAAATGGAGGCAGCTGAGCTGCCTCCACTTTTTGGATTAACCTACATTCAGCCAGTTTTCGGTTGAACGTTTTACTCTCTGTAAAATTTCAAAATGCGCAAATATATCTCTTTTCCAACGTATTTCATTGAAGCACAACAGTTTTTGAAAGGAGAAAAGGAGAAAATGTAATGTTCCTATAAAATCTAAAATTAAAAAAAAAAAAAGTTCAGGTGATCGGGTTTCGATCCAGGGTCCACTAGCACACTGATCAGCTGCTCTCGCCACTTAGCTACAAAGGCAGTTGGTGTTTTGGGCTTTCCGAGCGATATTCATAGCTAGGACTTTACTGCGCAGGACGTTAATGATCAACATGTAGATTTAACTTCTAGGAATATCGGGAGAAAAAAGGAGAGATACGTTTCCTACTGTGTAAAGATTTATACTCAACTTAATTCCTATTTCCACCAATGCATTCATGTCGTTCTCAATCCACCAGTCAGCTGTTTACTGTTCACAGTGTAAAAGCAACATAAACACTCAAAATGGTGGGGCGTTCAGTTACAAGCAAGTAACTTTACTCCTGTTATTGGATTATAAAATATCCAACCAAGGCTTAAACTTCATCCACAAAAGTACGTAACCTCAAAACGGCCAGTTTAGCTTACACTTCGATCAGAAATTGACCGGATTTTAAGCGTAAAATAAGCTGAACGTTCAGCGACGAAACACTTTGGCCAGTTTCAGCCAATTTTCAGTTAACGTTAAGCCATTACAAAGAAAATGTTAAACTTTAAAATGGAGTTAAGGTTACCAGTCTTTATACTAAAGGGCTTACACTATATCCACATTTAAGAGTAAATACAACAAAACGCTAATTTTCGACTTTTGTTTCTCCATAAAGCGGAGTAACTTTCATCCATTTCGTGTTTCCACTTTTTACAGTGTATCTCAGATTTAACAAATTCAAACGTAATAATTATGGGCAGACATAGTGACGTATCTCTGAGAATTATAAAATTACGGCAAATCGGATGCAGGTGGAAGAGTGAAAAACACGACGGATACTTGGCCCTTCATTATTTATTCTTAATACAAATTGTCATTCTTCTTAGTTAAAATCTATTTAAGTTACAGATTCTCAACGAAAGCTCAAAAACTATTTTTTTGTTCTCCTGTAAAATTAACAAAACTGAGACACGTCGTTATGTCAGCCAACCGACGATTTATAATGAGTGCTTCAAACTTATTACTAATTTTCTTAATTATTTTGTTAATTTTCCGTTAATATTTGTTGATCGTCTGGTAAGGTTATGACTTGAGTAACCTTATAATATGAATTAGGGTGCCACGTCTAATTTACACAGCACAGCGGGGGGGGGGGGGGGGTAGGTTGCAGTTTACTTATATATAGATAGGGTCGGCTTTAGGTAATTGCCGGAACTGGTTTTTAAAATGTAAGGACATTAATATAATGGCGAAGCGACAAATGCCTGCTATCACTAATGAAACACTGAATACTATCATAGACCTCATAATATGAGGTCTATGATACTATTAAGCTGGGGTGAAGGGGTGAGTTATCTTCACTATCTATTTGTAATTAATTGACACTCATAGCAGAAGTAGGGGGAGGTCTTATTTCTTAGGTTTTGTATCCAGTGAACCGGTAGAATTCTGATGAGCTCTCCTGGCAAAATTTGTTCCGTGATACATGGGAATAATGTGTGGCTAGTGTGTGTGAATCAGACCCAATGGAGATATTACACTCACAGCCCAGGTTCACTAGCAATGTTCCGTATGTATGAGTAGTTACGAATCAGGGGACCGAGACGTCACGACAATTGATCTTAATATCTTGCTCCCTTTTTTCCAAAAGGAGGACACTACTGATATTGAAAGGATGTATTACGTCCTTTAGCTTCATTGCAAAATAAGACACATTGTTGCTTAATATTCATTGCATTTTTTCCTAAAAAGAGCCTTCAAGCATGGAAGGTATTTGACTTCGTGGGCATTTAAGTCTCGGATAAAACAGACTGACCCGGTGGTGAGATCACTGTCGGACGTCCTTATAAGATCATGATGATCTTGTCTGATGATTATATTCAGTGGAAAGTCTACAGCGCAGATTTCATCTTGTTTTCTGAAAAGTAGTGACTGAACTTGATAGAAAGTATTGGTCCAATCGTGCGCTATGAGAGGTAGCTTTAATGCTAATAGGGTATACTTTGGTGAGATTAGACATTCTATAAAAGTTTGATAATAAAAGTAATTAGTTCTAGTGTTATAGTCGGTACGGGTCAAACGGGTTTCTGCTTCTCTGACCCATTCTTGTACTTGATTTGGAGAGAATAGGAAGGGGTCTAGAAGTTTATTTTGGCCTGAGTTCATTATTTTCTGAAACACTGATATATTTGATATCAGGTTTACTTCCTTCCAAGGAATATTTAGGATATACACTTTCAGCAGTTGGTTATCAGCCTATCATTAAACATCAACAAGCTATTGACAATTGCCCAACTCCTAAAAATGTTCATCAATTAAAATCTCTCTTAGGAATGATGACATTTTTTTCAAAAGCATATAGCCAATTTAACTCCTCAAATGTATAATTTAAATAAGTTACTCCAAAAAAATATTACTTGGGAGTGGACACAACTTCATGAAAAAGAGTTTCAAAATGCCAAACGTCTTATACGAGAGTGTAAATGTTTAAATATATTTGATTCCAAAGAGGATGTGATTCTAATAGCTGACACAAGTCCATATGAGTTAGGAGCACAATTATGTAATAGATCGAAATCAGGCAAAATTAGGACAGTAGCTTGTGCCTCATCCATTTTGTCTGCAACTGAGGCTAGATACTGTCATTTTGAAAAAGAAGCACTTTCGGTACTATTTGGAATAAAAAAAAATCCATAAATACTTGTTTGGCTGCCACTTTGATATCTATACGGATTCTATTCCAGTAAAACTGATCTTTGGTGGGGGAAAAAGCATTACCATTGTCCGCCCACCCGAGATTACTTCGATGGGCATTATTCCTTTCAGGATATAATTACACTATACATTATAATAAAAACGTCCAGGTGGCAGACTCTCTTTCACGGCTTCCAGGAGATGAGAATGCGGCCCATACATCACCGGACGTCCGTCGGATGTCCAAAATACGTCCCGAATGTCCGAAGAGATCCGGGATATCATGGGACATCCATGGGATGTCCGCTGGACATCCGAAACAGGACGTCCAAATTATATCCATCCTGGATATCCCTCGGACATCCTTTTTATGTCCTACAATGTCCAGTATTTTCCTTCCAGATATAAGTGTGAAGATAGACTCAAAGACGAAAAAAAATAATGTTGGGAAATTGGAGAAAATATGTACTACCTTTACTGGAAGTGCTCTCTGAGCATTGTGGAATAACTAATTATTTGGGAAAATCTGCTATTTAATTTTGTCTAAAATAGTCCTAGAGAGAGTTGGTGTTTCATGCGCGTGAGTTTGCTTCACATTCAGAAGGTTCCGAGTTTAAGTCAGAAACTGCATGTCCACCTTGGCTGAGATTTCCCAGTCTTGGGCAGTCCTTCCAAGTACCGTGGTGGTTCTCGATTAATGATGGAGTCGCTCGCCTGTTATTCCTTATTAAAGGTCAATTTTCAGATGCTAATATAAAAATTCAGATAAATATGTGTGGGCTAGAGTTATTTTGGTGTTTTATGAGTATGAAGTGCTATTTTTAACGATCAGAAACCTGAAATCAATTTGGCTATTGGGATTTTAGAAAAGTAGCTATCAGAAACGGAATCTGATCGTCATTTGTTGAAACGTTATTGGTGAATGGGAAATGCGCTTTCATTTGTTTTTGTTTATTCCAGCCGAGGGAGTAGATTTATATATTTCGTGTAACGTTTTTATTTTAAGAAAAACTGAAGAATTTCAGTGACGATATTAGTTTATAGTAAATTGCTTATATACACTTGAGTTTCATTTAACTAAATCTGATGGGGCCAAGAGTGATTCGGTTAAACGAAAATTCGGTTAGGCCAGAAACATAGTGATTGACATACTGTAGTTTAGTATTGTACAACACGTTAAAAGAGCGAATTATTTTAAAATAAACAATTTTTCAAACATAGGCCTGCCACTATAGTCTTAAAGTACAATATAGTACAGTACACGCTACTGAATTTACAAAGAACTTAAAAAAAAAACAGTATATTTTCTTATTTTCGGCTTTCATTATTGACCGTAAGAGTACCCGTTGCCTACTTTATTACACCGGGTGAGCGAATTATCTATAGAAAGTTACCGGCAAGGTCGCTTTTAAGTTCCATAGACGCGCAGATAGTGCAACTGGGCGTCAGACGGAATGTTGTGCTAGAGTGTGCTAGATAGTTCTAGAATGTTGAAACTTGCAACGTTTGTTCCTTTTCTCCCCCTTACCTCACAACTTAAGGCGCTACGACGACAAACGTATTTTACCGGTATTTCTTCACTATATATGCACTCCAACACCCATATCATGAAAATCACTCTACGCATAACTTTTAATTGCTTTTCCCACTTGGAATCTTCGCAAACGATCTCTCTTATGCCGTAGTATTTATGCATTTTGAAATTCTAGACACTTCAATGATATAGGGCTTCGTTAGGCTAGAAAAGTCAGATTAGATCGTTTTTTAAACTTGTGCATTTAAAATTCTACACATTTGACTGACATAGGGCTTAGTGTGATTACGAGTGCTTAGGTTAAATGAGATGAGGTGTGGTTAGGTTAGCTCAGGTTATGTTAGTTTAGACTACGTTAGGTTAGGTTAATTCAGGTTATGTTCTTTAGGTTAGGTTAAGCTAGAATAGATTAGGTTAGGCTAGGTTAGTTTAGGTTAGGTTGGTTCAGGTTAGGTTAGGTTACATTATCCCTGGTACACTATACAATGCAAGTCATATTTAACAGGCGTTCATTTTTGTAAGAATTTGTCCGATTTACGAACCTGGCCTGTAACTGAACTATCTGTAAAATATGTAAAATTACCACATTGTGATGGGTTTGCAGTATTTCCTCTCTTGCACTGCTATTCCTCTTAAGATATGAATTATTCATTTGTGTTTAAGACAATGAGAGTGAGTTAGACGTCCACTTATGTTTTAAGTCCACACATGCTCTGTAGGTAAAATAACGTTTATCGTATACCATATCTTTTGATTTGTAACGTTGTGTTGATCACATTGCACTGAATTCAAGGGGTCGTGTGTTCCAATTCGCTGTACTGTATTTATTTATCCAGTCATACTGTATTTATCCTGTGATAGAAGCTATCTGAGTAAGTACTAAACACCGACCGAGTAAGCGTCTTCAAAGTCGCATTGTGAATATACTTTTTTTTAATCACAGGAACGCTTCCGGTGTCTACCTTTACGACGTTCCACCAGAAATCAGTGTCCAACAAAACATTTTCCATGGGAAGGATATATTTTAAATCAAGTTTCCGAACAAAGTAGTATTCCAGAACCTTCTCAGTCAAACCAATCATTACTTACAGATTTAAAGTTCAATTAAGATTTGGTTCCACATACTCAAGAAAACTTAACTAACTAACTCCATGGCTTATGGAACTCGCAAGTTCATCGCCGCAGTAACAAACGTTCGCCATTGGATTCTATCCTAGGCAATATCAAGCCAGTTTCCATCACGAACACCTATTTCTCGAAGATCTCTTCTAATATTGTCCTCCCAACGACGTCACGGTCTTCCCAATTGCCTCTTTCCATCCGGCCTTCCAACCAGGATAGAATATCATCTGCGTTTTTCCTCCATCCGAGCTACATGGCCTGCCCACCTTAGTCTTCGCGATTTCATTATTTTTACAACATCTGGTGAATCGTACAGTCCGTGGAGTTCTTCATTATGCAGTCTCCTCCACTCTCCAGTCATCTCCTCGCGTTTCGACCCGTATATCTTTCTCAAAACCTTATTTTCAAACACACGTAATTTATGTTCATCAGCTAGGGTCGTATTCCAATTTTCGCAACCATAAAGTATTACCGGCAGAATAACAGTTCCGTATATTTTTAATTTCAATTTCCTTGATATTAATCGCGATGTTAGAAGTTTTTGGACTGAATAGAAACATGCGTTCCCCGATACTAAGCGACTTTTTATTTCTTCCGTGACCTCATATTTGCTTGTTACATATGCTCCCAAGTATTTAAATTTGTTTACTTTCTCTATGACCTCATCCTTAATTCTTATATTTTTATTTCCTTCATTCCCTGTGTTTCGGCTTGTTATGTATTTTGTTTTAACTATGTTTACCTGTAGACCTATCTCATCGCACGCTTCTACTAAGACATCGGTGTTGCTTTGTAGTGCATCTATATCGTCCCCTATTAAATCTACATCATCCGCGTATACAAACAGTTGATTCAAACCATTCAATGAAAGTCTCTTTTTGTACCCTTTAATTTTTAAAATCGCTTATTCTAACGCAAAGTTAAACAGTAGTGGTGACAAGACATCGCCTTGTTTCAATCCGTTGCAAATCTTGAAACTATCTGATATATTATTACCTATCCGTACTCTGCTTGTGGGGTCGTTGAGACACATCTTCACTAGCTGAATATTTTTTTTCTGAATTCCAAATCGTATCAGGATACTGTATAACTTTTCCCTTTTGATAGAATCATATGCTTTCTTAAAATCAATGAATAGCTGATGAACTGTCCCATTGTATTCCCATTTCTTCTCCAAAATTTGTCTTAAGGCAAAAATCTGGTCTAACGTGGATCTATTTCTTCTAAATCCACATTGGTGATCTCCAATTATTTCATCTACGTACACCTCAAGAAAACTTACTGGAAGAAAATCGGAATAAAGAATTATCATCAGAATTCTCAAATCGTGATTTTTTGCATAGTTATCAATTGGATATTTTGGATTCAGACAATCTTAATAATGAGCTTAAAATTGAAGAAAGGAAGTCGGCAGATTATACTGACAAAGAATTAGAATTATTATTACAGAACTTTTATGGAGAGAAATTAAATGTTCATAGAAAATACAATCATTGTATTTTGAACGAATATTGTAAACCATGTAAAACAGACAAATGTTTGTTTATAGATAACGTGTTAGCTGATATTAATTATCGTTGAGTGGTAATTATGGTTGCAATTTTTCAATGTTTATTTAAGCAGAATCCTCTCTAATTGGATATTATATTTGATTCTGCTATAGAGTTCTTTAATTTCTAAAAAAAAAAAAGTGTCAGCTCAAGGAAGCATTATGGAACAAATACGCTTTACAAATTTTTCTGTGTAACGGAAGAGCTTTCTCTTAAGAAGAGGAGGTGAAGTTGTTAAAGCTAAAAGAATGAGAAATTTTATAAGCAAAAATAGTATGGATTTTCATTCAAAAGTGAAGGTCAAAATCAGATTAACTTATTGGTATCTTAGCATGAGCGATGTTCACATTGTTCACTTTCGATAATTGGAAATGAACCGACATATTGGATATATGTCTTATGTTAATTTTGAAGTTAAGTAATGGTTCCCTATTTGGTAATAATATTATCTAAAAAGGTTGAAACTAGGAATTATAAATCGTTCAATTCCACACACATTGGATAATGGTAGGGACTCTATTGTAACGACAGTTGATGTATCTTGAAATAATATCTGAAGGCAGTAAGATATTCTCTGAATTATTTTCGTCTTTGTCATTGGAGGATTATTGCTCAGAAAATAAAAAGATTCTAAAGATATCAGAATATGTGTAATATTTATGTAGCATTTATAGTGATTGAGAACCATGGGATGTGGCTACCTTTTAGATACTTCCCCGAGATTAAAAACACTTTTCCATAAACTCGATATTTTGTAGATAGCAATGGTAAAATAAACTGGAACGTTGTGATGATATATCGAATCAACAAGATAAAAGCTGAATACTCACCGCAATAGAAATGTAAACAATTACACTTTCGGTGATCTCACATCACCATCTTCAGTTGTGAACAATTTGAAACGGATCCACAGCTTATGGAATAAAAATTGATTGTATGAAGGAATAAAAATCACGAAAATCAGATGCTTACAAGGAGATGATTCCAGCGTCACTGAGCGCGAGGATTATAGTCTTTCTATTTGCTGTTGCCTTGTTGTGCACTTAGGGTCCTCCGGAAATTCAATTGCCACTAAAAGTGACTATATTGGAAATATTTAACTTTAATTTGAATATCTTCGACAAAAACTGATCAAAACTAAACTTAGAAAACGTAATACTCGTATTCGTATTCATATTCTATAGTCTTACGCGAAAAAGGCTTAATATGCCCATTCATTGCGTGTACGTTACAGATTTGAAGTTCATTTTATTTTAAATTCGTGACTATAACAATAAATTTAATTTTCATCATTATTCAGTAAATATTGCATAACCATAGGACTTTGTATAGATATATAAGGTGATAGTGGTATTAGTGAATAATCAGTATAATCTTGATATACATTTAAGTATGATTCTTGTGCTTGCATTTCTGATTCAGTAGAACTTATTTTTTCTTTATAATCTTTCTTATGATAGTTAGAAGATGTTATATCTGTATTACTATGTGACTGCATTTGTAGTAGGTTATGTTGCATGCATGATTCTGAAGTTAAGAGGAATTCACTGGTTTGGTTGCGGTTCAAAGTGTCACATGATATATTTTGTTGGACTAGATAGCTTTTTTCATAAGGTTCATCTGTAACTTTTGGTTTAATTACTACTTTTGAAATAGTTTCTGATATATTGTTTGTTTTATCAGTATTGTTAGTAGTTAACACTTGTGATGAATTAGGTTGCAATTTTTGGATTGAAGAAATCAGAGAAGTAGTTTGGTTTCTGTTCAACTCGTCAGTTAAGGTATTTTGCTGGGTTTTATTAATATTCTCATTATTTTTGCATAATTCTTCATGTTTATTTGTTTTGTCAGGCAATGAGTCTTCTATTCTGCGTATTTCAAGATCAATAAGTTTAGATTTAAAGCGCTTATTATGAGGATGTAGCGGTTGTTCATTGTAATTAAACTTGGAACTGAGATTAGGATTGGTAAGTGACCTGTCATGTTGATTACGTTGGTTTTCCTTATTTGAGTTATCTAACAACACTTGAGCATAAGATAACTTGCAAGTAGATGAATTTTGAAAAATTGTAGGCTTAACTTTAGCTACTGTATCCTTATATGAGATACGTTCTTCTTCCATTATTTTATTAATATCCATTTGCATTTGGAATTCTTTGCATTTGGAATTATTTGATTGATGATCATTTGCATTACAATTACCACACATTATTGAGTTAGAGCATGGTAGTGGATGAGCTGGTCTTGCACATTGTACGCATTTTTTTATGTTTGAACAAGAATTTTCATGATAACGGAATAAAAAACAATTTTGGCATTGTTGTACTTTACGTATTTTAGTTCTGACAGGATATCTCACTCTATAGACACTTATGTATGCAGGAAGTTGTTGAGATTGTAAGATAAATTCAATCAGTTTAGTATCTCGTAACTGTACGTTTCCTGTTTCCTTTAATATTTTTGTTTCAATCTTGTAACATTTAGTATTGGATACATACATTCAGAATTTTCCATGATATCCTCAGTAGTCATATCAATTGGAATTCCATAAACAGCAGATCTTTGTAAAAGCATATTAGGAATTTTAGCTTTGAGATTAAGACTATTTAACAGTTCAATACTTTGTAAAAAGTTATTAGCTTTTAACTCTCGTATCAAAGATGAGTTTGACTTGTGATTTTCCATGAGGTTCAATTCTTTTAAAATTAGCACCACAATTAATTAATAATTTTGATGTAGAAATGGTCGTATAACCACCAATGTTTTTGTTATTCGCACTTTCTAAAACAATTTCATATGGGCCTTGGTGGTCTTCCCAAAAGCTTTGATGTGATATGAATATATTTTTAACCTTGTAGGTTAGGCCTAAACTTCTTTAGATGTTTCACTATTCTTAACATATTGTTAATTCATTCAATTTTGTTATATTTAATACACCATGATATCAGTATTACGAAAGAACTATTATTTGATACTATATTGACTATATTTCGCACATAATCGTAATTTTTTCACACGCACATTCCATCACAACACCTAACTTCCTTCAATAATTCATTTTGCATCCAACGTAATACTCACTAAAGGCAGCATTGAAAACCGTAATCAGCATTGCCACCTATCAACCAGTGCTGCCAACTCAGCACACAAGTTAAACATTTGAAGTGACACTATAGCCTCAAATTGCAGTGTATAGTTTTTTAAATATGTAATAATAAGCATTGCTATTTGAGGAGTATATGTTAATAAGTATTTCGACGTCACTGAGACCGACGATGTTAGTCATTCGATTCGCTTTGCCTTGTTGTGGACTTAAGGACCTGCAAATTTAATTTCCACACAAAATTGCTATATGGGAAATATTTAGACTAACTTTAATTTGACATCTGTGAAACAATTAAGGTGAACAAATCGAAACCCACACAACGTAACACTAACTAAAGGCAATAGCGAAAACCGTAACCAGTGTTGCCAAATCAGCATACAAAATTAAAATATTAAATCAGGAACTTACTTTTAAAAGAGGTTATATCCATTTTGGTCTCTCAGTGAGCATATTTGTGTTTTCTGGTTCATTTCTCAAACACCTATCGATATCTGCAATAGTTTCCTTTCAATAAGGTTTGTTACAAACCCTAACACACCGTTTTCACCATAGGATTATGATTGCCATGTATTGTTTTCGTTTTTTTAAAAACAGGAATCTTTTTACTCAAAGGTGAAAACTTATTTGACATTTCAAGATATGTAAAATTTTTCTAATACAGCGACTTTCCTGTCAGAGATTTTTTATTTTCAATACAATTTAGCTTAAAGTTAGTAACCAATGTTTTGTACATAACGCAGATTAATAATTATCAATAATTATGTTCTACATTAATTGATATTTATAATTTAGCCATCAAAGAATAGGGAACGATGAGCTCTTAGTTTTCATGTGTGCAATGTTACCTCTACAAACAGAATACTCCAGCCATAAGTTCAGAAAACATTTTACTAATTTTTCGAATCAACTTTAGGCATATCTATATTGGAATTAAATTCCTCTATTTTCCAGATAGATTCAGAACTGCTATTAAAAAATGGTACAAGAGAAAAAAAATGTTAACTTGATGTTACACATAAGAAAAAGGCAGTAAAATATGAATTTTTAGTGCTCAAAGTTACCCCAGTTTACGGTATGTTTCAGTGATTCCGCCAGACCTTCCTGTAGGGGGTATCATCCTCCCAAATCCTTGAGAGCACCCCTCAACTTTAAAATATTTACGGCCAAAAAATCGATAGATACCGTGCAAAAACTCTACTTACACCCTCCTAATTTTAACTTTACACCCCGCAAACTGAAAATTCTGGCGGAATCCCTGGTATGTTTCCAAAAGTCTCATCAACACAGTTTGTAAATTGGGTTGCCTATCATTTAGGCGTACACTGCATTGCACTAATTTATAAGCGAAATAATTCAAAAGATATTGAGAAATATATTCGATCACTTAGTCCATATTTCTGGACAAAGCGTAATCGCTACGTTACGAGGAAGTAATTTGTCATAATTATCAATAATTCAAGAAGAATGTAAGGAAATAAGGTAGTTGCAATAGAGATAATATTGCAATTCTTGTTGATTTTTGTAGGCTTATACGTTCATTTATACATAGTGTGAAAACAGCTACCTAATTATATCTATTCATAAAATTTACTTTGTGTTTAGTACAAGGAGGATTACAGTTGTATGGCATTACTACTTGTAATTCACCTTTTACTATTTATGAACATTGCACATCTGGCAAAGGGATGGACATTCATTTTGCTGTCAGTGTCTGAAATATACAAATAATGTCAATAATACATTATTGGCAATTTCTTTTCCAAGTTACAAATAGATATTGAGTTAATCAACTGCCTAACTATCTTCAAAGACCTGTAAGAATTAACTGTGTTTCGTCAACAGTCCAGACAGATAATGGTGATTCATTTAGTTCCAATAAAGCACATCGGAACAAGTCGTCCCCGCTTGCTCGCTTAATCGAGTTAGCTCAGGATCTCGGAATGGTTTGCTAATCATATTATTTTGTTCTTCCACAACAGAAAAAGGAAAGAACAAAACAGTTGTAATGGTGTGGTCTTTAAGATGTGGTAGTTAACCAAGAATTGCGCAAAACGTTGTTGTCTGGATTACGATATTCCATGATAAGATCGCATGAAGATATTTAATGTACAAAAGAAGACATTTCCAGTTCAAGAAACACAGTTCTTGCATGGAGTTATTCATTGAGTTACACTGCAGATACACTGTAAAACGTTTCGTATAAAGAGATCCTGAAATTTTCTTAGTGTTCTGCTTAAGTAGTTGGAAGTGTGAGAAATTTATCATGTTTCCTGAAAATGGAGCCCGAGGGCTTCTTGCGCATTTGGTTTCCAAAAAAATACTTATAAAACACTTCTGGTGCACATCTTGTTTGCGATATATCGTGATAGAAGTACAGCTTGCTCATTTCAATTACGTGTCTATACCCTGGAGATGAACCTTTAGCCCATGTCTGTTTCATGGTTAAGTATCTTGACTAAGCATTCAGGTTGTGTATTTAGACTCAGATTTATGACAGACGTACAAGAAAGAGTAAAACTTATTCTATAAAGCTTATGACCTTCTGTTTGTGAAGTCATAAGCTGTCACGTCTTCGCATCTGGATGGACAATTTGGCATAGTCTACCATGTGTACGTACAATCGACTCAGTCAAAACAATTAGGAAAGAGCAGACTTCCAATTCGGAAACAGTGATATCGCTTCTCTTGGACTTTATTTAATTTAGTAAAGATCGCGTGACCTTTGTCCTCCATGGATACGCAACGGAGTAATATGAAAACTATAGAACATAATAATTACAAGGGTCAAGCACTGAAGAAAATTACACCACACATTATTGATCTATTGTAACTCCCATATGTTGTTGATGTTGCTTGATGCGTATTTTGTCACATAAGTAGCAAGATTTAGGTTAGGGTTATGCAGCGTAAGTGGCTTCTTTTTTGCATGCTCTGAGCCACCCTTAGCATACAACGTGAACCTAAGTCAAAGATTGTATTCTTTGTTTCATAACTAAAATGTAGTCACACATACAGTATGTTCATTTCAAACATACTTTAAAGTTAAATATATTCTTCACATCGACCCGTATAAGGAACAAAATGTAGAAGTGAATAAATTGTAATTCCCAAAATACACGAAATAAATACCATAAAATATATTGATGATTGCTTACGTTTGTTTTCATTATTATTCAATAGGTTGTGTTTTATATGTGTACAGCTGCTGGAACGATAATAGTGATCCGACCATTGTAGAAGCCTATATGCTGAAGTGGGAGTTCCTTGTTTCATGTGGTAGGAGATGACTGGAACTGTATTTCCATTCCGAGCAAACAGTAACATTTATTAACGGTGTTGATCACCTCCAATTTACAAGAAAATTGTTTTACTCGTCTTACATCTCTTGGAAGTGGATTTTTTAACTTCTGTTTTCACCTGATTCTT
>JAGDQP010029846.1:0-14510 GCA_022664845.1 Lepisma saccharinum | reverse complement strand
GTGTATGTGCGTTTCCAGGGTTTCGAGCTTCAATCGTAACATCAATCTAGCTAGATACAGCAATTGACTGTTGAAGGGTCTGACAGCTCGGAGCCTTTTGCTCTGGGCGTCAACGCGAAACATTACGTCACGGATTATAACTTGTGTTGTTAACGAGGCAGCGAGTCAATAACTGAGGCAAATGTTTCCTTGCTCAAGTCTAGTCAAGTTTTATCGTTTGAGATTTTTTCTGTGATTCAAGACAGTATGAGTCGTTGCCAATTTTAAATTCGGTACTCCACAAGCTACTAAAACTACTGTATTATTTGCCGAAAATGAAGAGAAATTATGAATGAAGGTCATTTGTAAAATCGTGTGATGTTCATTGGTGAATTTTTAACACTAACAAAATAATATTAAATATCCATCAACACAAAAGTATTTTTATACAGCTGTGAAGAAAACATATCATCTTTATCGAGGATCAGAGTATCATACTGACCCAAATATTAATTAGTATTTCAAGAAAATCAAAAGTTCAAGCTTATTTAAAGGTATTCTATTCGAGATATATTTCTTTCTATTTATTAATTTATTTATTTCTAAATAAATTTCTATTTATTAATTCCCAAACAAAGAAATCCATCCTTTAAAATACACTTGAAGTGAAATAAAGTGATTATTTAAAGTAATTTAGGAGAATCAATATGGTAATAGAGGGGATCCGTTTCAGGCTTAAGCAGCAAGTGCTGTGAATCCTTACTCAACCACTCTGTCCGTTTCTTGACAACTTTCAACTCACAAGGGAGGGTCACGATACTTGTCGCTAAGATTCTAATCAAACAGTGCATTTTATACAGGGTGGTGTGACATGCAGAATACCAAGATTTAAGGTGCGATGGACAAGGGGGGACGCGGAGCTAGCAAGATTTTTTCAGCTTCACCCGTAGGGCTGGGCAGCCATTTTGGCAACTTCCGGAGCACACTTGGAAACACTTCCGGTACGGCACAGAAATTTTGCCTAAACAGAACTTTTGAGTAAAAAGTACTTTCGCGTATGCCCCCCGCTAACAGAGGACTGCTAACAGAGGACTGCCCCCCCCCCCCCCGCGGCTAACGCCACTCAGCTCCCTTCGGGCTACACCCCTCCCTTTGTACACCTCATTGTCGCTCGCTGTGCATCCTGCCCTGGAGGGTTTATATACACCCTAGTTTTTAGTGACCTATTTTAAAATTGTAAATCACAACTTTTATTAAATTTCCTTTTGTGTATTTATATAAAAAACGAAAAAACTTTAATTTTCTTTTTTTTAAAATATGTAAAAAGTCCCGGGTTTGAACTCGGGACCAAATATCAGCTTTCCGACGTCTTGACCACAAGACCAAACTGCGGCTGCCGGTTGAGCGCTTCTCGCTGTTACTTATCGTTCAAGATAAGCGAGAGTGGGCTATTCCTACCGGCAGTGTTTCCAAGTGAGTTGCAATATGGCTGCCAAACCATGCGGGAAGAGCTGATAAAAAATCTTGCGCGTAGCTAAGTGGGGGCGGGGGCGAAATCTAGAAATTCACAGAAGTTAAACAAATTATATATCTCCAGCATTTCAGAATAAAGGACGGAACTTTCGGGAGGTGATTGCCGACATCGAAACAAGCAAAAAGGTTCCTCTGAACATGAGTAAAATTTCGGTTACTTTTGGAGATACAGCGATTCCAACTTTGAGTCCAAAATCGACGCCCAGTAATGGGAGGAAATCAGTAATTCTTAATAAGTCAGAAACAAGTCATTGAATGAAAATTCCGTTTCCGAAAATTTGTTTCTATCAACATTGTGGACATCAGTAGTGAAAACACGATGTCATGGGCTTGTCACTGTTGCCAATTAGGTATAAAGTTAAAATTTTTTAAATGGTAATTCGTCGTCTTATTGGATATTTTACTTCGCCTAGTGATGATAAACAACCTACTTAAAGCACACACCACCGTGTTGCAAACTACGGATACGACAGAGAGGTTTTCGCGATCTTATACAAACTACAGGTCGGTCCATCTGAAATCGTTCAGCTTCGTTAATCGACCTTTTTCAAATAATAGTAGTGATAATAATACTTAAGAATAGTTCAGAACGGGTATTCTTTTATTTCTCTCCCAATCTATTAATTAATGGCCGTCATTTTTGTAGTAGTTTACAAAAAAAATGTAATATCTTCTTACTGGTTTATCATAGAACATTCAAACAGAAACCATTTTCCCCCTTTAAATCTGCTTATTAATTTTAGTTCTCTGCATTATAAGCCTAAAACTTAACTGAAGTGATCAAAATGGTATCCATACGTGATTATCAAAACAGAATAAAATCCTGTTTTAGAGAGCCTTTTCGTACGGAGCGGATTGAATAGCAGCGTTGATCTTTTGTACGTCAATTCCATTTAATGTATAGAAAATATGAAGGCTGGTATGTGATTCCTTAATTTTTTTATGAATGTTTGAATATCCAAAGATTCGTATTTCGTACGTATTGGAGTCCCGGTATCTCTGGTGGGACAAAATATTAAAATATATTTTTTCACATGTTGTGCAGTTATATAAGGAAATCGTATGGTAGAAATATCAACTTTGATATTTGAGTTTGAACGGATTATTCAGTTGTAAATTTGATATATAATACTCGTATGCGCATTGGTAAACATATTATCAAAGCACGCACGAACATAATTAATCATCAATTTGCACATTTTTAACTCCATCGAGACTCAAATGTCATAGTTGAAATTACTACCATCTGTTGTTCTTAAATAATTGTACAACATGTGAAAAAATAGATTTTTATATTTTGTCCTACCAGAGATATCGGGCCTCCAATACGCATAAAATTCGAATTTTTGGATTTTGCAACATTCATAAAAAAATTAAGGAACCACATACCAGCCTTCATTTTTGTATACATTCAATATAATTTGATGTGTAATAGTGTACAAAAAATCAACGCTGATATTCAATCCGCTTCATACGAAAAACCTAAAACATGAATTTATTCTGTTGTGACAATCACTTTTGGATATTATTTTGATCACTTCAGTTACGTTTTAGGCTTATCATGCAGAGAACTAAAATTATCAGATTTAAATGGAAAATGGTTTGTTTGAATGTTCTATGATAAACCAGTACGGAGATATTACATTTTTTTGTAAACTACTACAAAAATGGCGGCCATTTATAGACTGGGATAGAAATAAAAGAATACCCGTTTCGAACTATTCAATTCTTATATAAAAAATATAAGTATTATTTTTTTTGAAAGAGGTCGATTAACGAAGCTGAACGATTTCAGATGGTCTGACCTGTAGTTTGTATAAGATTGCGAAAACCTCTTTGTCGTATCCGTAGTTTGCAGCATGGTGGTGTGTTCTTTAAGTAGGTTGTTAGACGATGTAAAATATCCAATAACACGATGAACTGCCATTTGAAAATTTTTAACTTTATACCTAGTTGGCAACACTGACAAACCGGTGACATCGTGTTTTCACTCCTGATGTCCACAATGTTGCTAAAAACAAATTTCCGGAAACGGAATTTTCATTCAATGACTTGTTTCTGACTTATTGAGAGTTATTGATTTCTTACCATTACTGGGCGTCGATTTTGGACTCAAAGTTGGAAACGCTGTATCTCCAAAACTAAGTGAAATTTTACACATTATCGAAGGAAACATTTTTATTTTTCCGATGTCGGCAATCACCTCCCGAAAATTCCGTCCTTTATTCTGAAATACTGTGGATATATCCTTTATTTAACTTATGTGAATTTCTAGGTTTCGCCCGCCCCCTAGCTCCTCTCTCTTGTCCATCGCACCTTAAATCTTGGTATTCTTCATATCTCACCATCCTGTATCAGATGCACTATATTTTATTAGGATCTCGGCGACAACATATCGTGACCCTCCGTTGTCAGAAACTACCAAGACAACATAAAATATGATGCCACGCCTACGTTATCTTTATTTACTGTCTTCTCCCAAGCAATTGTTGGGAGTTTTGTAGCAATAAAAGGGACATCTGCTGTCCCGTTAACAATTTGCCGGGACAACGGGACCCATGACGAAAAAAGGACAATCGTTAAAAACAGGACGTCTGGTCATCGTCATCCAAATATAGATGCCCAAAGCGCCATAAATAGAATTTAATTCAATAAATTCATGGCGAGAATACAGTTACCCGCATATTTCTCATGCTTCATTGAAACTATCAGACATGGGTTTGCTTTCTGATTATTTTTCCTCACTCGTAACGTAATAAAAATCGTCCTATCATCAGTTAGTTAATACTAATGATAATATAATTTAATAAAATTAATCATACCGTTTTGCATTCGGGGAAAAAATACACAGTTCTCAAACACACAAATCCTATTCACACCTAATACATCGCAACAGGGTGTATCTCCCCCAAAGCTGATGGCGGAGATACAAAACCTCCCAAAACCAACAATCTTTTCCCCCCCTTAAGACTATTACCCAGAACTTGATACAATTTGATACAATGTCCAACCGGCGGATTTCGGGGGTATGGAATACCTCTCAGGTGAACAGGTTCCATGACATACAGCGGAAATTTTTTGAAAATGAGTTTCTCAAAATGGTGTTTTAATGCTACTCAGACTCTAAAATCATAAGCAAAATATTGTGCTTATTTAGGGGATTTTTTTTTTAATTTAGTACAATACTACAAAATAGAACAGCTTAAGGCTGTGAAAATTTATTTTGTACGAAAAGATGTTTATAAAAAAAGTTAAATTGTAAAAAAATGAGAATTGCTAAATTTTATATTATTTTAGAATAACTTGAGACTTCAAAATTTTAAATTAAGAAAAAACGGAAAAATAAATTTAATACTGTTCTCTTAAAATTACACAGCTGGAACTGGATCTATCAAAGACTGTCGAATTACTACAGTAATTATTACGATACCTTAGCACAGCACACCTTATAGCTATTATGTACCTGTGGAATGAGTAAACAATAGGGATATCTAAATAAAATATTTTAAGTTTAGCCTATACCTTTACTGAAATGAAACCATGTACAGTAGAATGTGTAGCTCTAATCTCTAAAGTAAACCGGTAAAAACTCAAAGATTTTTACTCAAATCTAAGAAACTTAAAAAGGAAATCCGCCAAGATTTTCACTTTGGGGCTGTAAAGTGAAAATTGTGTGGCTGTAAGTGAAGTTTTGGATGCTTTGTATTCCTTTTTTACTGTAAAATTTTAACATTTCTGGTGGAGTGTGCAATTTGTGAGAGTGATATCCCGTATAGGTGGGTCTGGGAGAATCATTGCAAATTAGTTTTCGAAGTTTAATTAGCTGAACATTACTGAAAGTTCAATAGTTATTTCGTTGTGTTGTTTTTTGAATTTAATATAGAAGAGCTGATCTGTTATAACCTTTATCTCACAAGCACACAGTGAATTCGGCAGACCACCCTGTGAGGGGTGTCAGCCGCCAATCCTCGACAGCACTACACAGGTTTAATTTTTTTTAGCTTAGCTTACATTTTGTTATCTTATTTTGTATTTCCTTACCTAATCTAACCTAACGCCAAGGCTCAAGGTTAAGTACATTGACGAAAACTAAACATAAATGTAAACAATGACCTGGTCTTTACTCATTAAAAATCTAACCTTCGGTGTTATATGGGAGTATCTAAAGTACAGAGCGTAGCGGATGGATTTAGTATAGTTTAGTCGTAAACTACAATACTAAACGTGTATGTTCTGGAAAGATGATTTGTATGAAGATTCTACATTTTGCGAAGAACGAATTTCTGATGCTCTTCACTGTGTTATTAAAATACCGAGAAAACCTCACGTAATCCAACCTAACATTAACGCAACTTATTACTAAGAAATCGTTAATCTGAACATACCTTAGAATTATCACATAATTTGTGCAACGAGGTATCAGTGTGCGTATAACACGATTCTGTTTGGACAAACGTTGAGCGAAATTGAATTAACTTAAAATAATCTAAACTGTAGTAACATAACCTAATCTTCGCTTTTGAGAACGATATTTAATTTCTAGGCAAGTTGCGGATTAATTTACTATAGGTTCCTCCGAACCTACCAAAAGCTAAAAGTATTACTTGTCCAAAGAGCGCGCGCTGCAGACGGTGGATGGGGGATGTGCAGGTACGCATCGTGAGCAAGAAGTTCGATAAAGAGCTGTGTTTACCACTTGATAACTGGTGTTTTTTTTTTTTTCGTGTTGATGTAATCTAACATAACCTAATGTTATCTCAGTTAAAGTAGCATATAGAATTTCGGTTCAAAAATGCAATAACTGTATGAATTGTCCTTAAGCTTGATATGCAGTTAAATGTAGCGAATTGTAAACTAATGTAAGGTGTTGTGACGGCTGAACAGAAGCTGTGAAAAACAATAAATTATTTAAATATAGTCAAGTTACGACTCAAAACGTTACTAAGTAATTCAAATAGAATAGAGCGAAGTCCACATAATTGACTGTATACTACGTCTACTGCATTTTAGTTGCTTGAAGAGAGTTACATTGTTTTTCAAGTGATTTACAATTGTTATAAATATTTCGTCTAGTGATTGAATATGCTTTGTTACGTTAGTTTAGGTTTGGTTATATGTCATTGAATGAAACACCAATAATAACTGTACAAGTGCTAGGAAATTATTAGAATCAAACAAATCAAATGCTAGAAAAGTGTGAACCAAAGCAGATATAGCAGAGCGAAGTTATTTAAGATGAAGTCCAGGTGATCTGGCATGATTTTGATTTTTCAAGGTATGAAGTCAAAATTGGCAAGGTGTAAATTGAATTTTTGAAACGGTTTCTCTTCGTTCTTTTTTTTTTTCTACTGTAAAGTTTTATGTTGCAGCAGCGCTGTAGAATTTGCGTGATGACAACTACCGGCGGGGGGAGGGGGAGTCTGGCGGAATCATTGTAAGATATCATTATTAATTTATTAAGCTGAATAGATTTGAAAGTTCAATAGATGTTTCAAAACGCCACACATAAATTTCATATCCCAATTAAATAGATAATAAGTTAGGTTCTGAATTATTGTTTTCTGTTTGAATGTAAGTAACTTAATCTAACAATAACGTACTATCAACCAAAAGCAAAGATGACTTTCACTAATAAGATGCTATTTTGATATTCGCCGAAAGGAGATATTAATGTCAGCGCGGGCGCGTGGAACCTAATGTAAAATAAGGATTAATGTTTAGAGCGATTGACGAAAATATGTAAATTACAGGCAAGTATGTACTTTGGATTGAGGATATATTTTTGCTGGTAGTCACTGTAAATTAACAAATCATCTGATGAGCAATCGACTTTCCTACTCAAAGCAAAAATATGTCAAACAGTTTCAGAGTTTAAATCTTAATTGATATGAGTAAATAATTTATAGTTACTTGCATTATTATTTACCTGTCTAATTCTTCAGTTGATTTTGTAGAAGTAGATGATGCCACTTCATTAGACTCTATGTAGGGTGTCCATGGCACATCACCTTCTTTCACTGCTATGACTTTGTATTTTATGGCTATATTGTCTTTAAACTTCTATGAGTGTTTCTTTTTGCAATGTTCTACCCATTTGTCGTGTCGGTGCACCGTATTACACATGAGCTCTAAGCATTTATATTTCAACACTCTTTTCAGTTTTCGAGGCATTATTTACATCAAACGATAGTGTACCACAAACAAAGCAAACAACATGACTGCCGAAACAATCTCCCTCCACTTTAAGTAAGTACCTGCTGACTGCACTGTGATGCAGTGCTGCCAACACAGAATGGGTAAATTACCCACAGAAAGTGATAAAAATCTCAGTCAATTTCCACACTTCAAAGCAAAATACCCGCAAATTGCCCGTCAATACACTGTAATAATTACTGTAATACCCATGTGAACACCGTCTATTTGCTTTCAATTTAACTCAATTATTCATAAAAAAGAAGTAAATAATTAATAGCTTATAAAATTTTGTTAATTCAATTATCCATAGAAGAAAAACCTGATCCTGTATTTCTCTTCACTCAGGAACGGTTCAAATCGTAGCCAGATAAAAAAAAATGTTAATGTTAAAGAAAGACGCAGTCATTCTGAAATCCGTTTTTAACGTTTCAGGTGCGTTTAGACAAAATGCCAAAAGTTTGTCAAATGCTGAAGAATATTAGTCATGTTAGTTAACAAAATATAAGTGAAGAAAGGGAAAAGTAACACATACTTTCCTACTCTACATGTAAATTCAGACCAGGGGTGCCCCTAGGGGATAATGTGGCGCAGTCGGTGAGGGGATGTTAAAATAGTATTTGAAACGTTGTATCAGCACTTTTAATGGCAAGTAGGAAAAGCATGGTCAAACAGATGATTCCAAGGAAATAGACAATATATCATTAGGGCGGACGGGAGGGGGTGCTCATTCCCCAATGAGGAGGACGCCCCCCAGAAAACAACCTACCTTTCCTTCCATACAGCTACTTAATACTTACCCGGTATTTAATTCATAAAGTGTCCAAGCATGGAGATCGGGGGGTCCTACCCCAGGAAATTTTTGAAAATTAGATGCTCAAAATCGTGTTTCAATGCTACTTTGACATTAAAATCACCAGTTCGACACTAAACTAGAATCCCCTCACCCACCCCACAAGGATTAAGGTACAAATCTCCCTTAAAACCAAAAAACCTTTCCTTTCATACAGCTACTTGCACGGTACTTCATTCATTGAAAATCCAAGCAGAGGGTACGGGGGTTCACCACCGGGAAATTTTTGAAAATTAGCTTCTCAAAATCGCGTTTTAATGCTATTTCGAAAGACGACAGTAAAATTGCTAGTTCGACAGTAGCGTAGAATCCCCCAATTTTTTTCTCAGTGACGCAACTTGCGCCATACATCCCCCCTGTGGGCGGCCCTGCATCGCAAGCAACAAAACGAGATATGTAGATTACCAAAATTTAAGGTGCCATGGTCCAGGAGGAGGGGAGCTAGGGGCTCCGGAACTTCGAATGTCACAAAAATGTATATAAAGGCAGTAGTGAGGTTTTAATGGAATATCTTGAAAACGGGAAAAGTAATCAAAATAAAACTTGCACAACGTATAACTTATTACAAGTAGTAACAAAAAACCATAAGCAGTGTTGCCATCTCAGAACAAAGTTACAATTTTTTAAATAGCATTATATACCAATTAATGCACAGTGGGTAATAGAAAAGTACTGGCAATAGAAAAGAAAATAGTACAAGTTGGTTGCACAATGTTGCAAACTATGGAAGATATATGAACTGAAAGTTGTCGGATTAGAAAATATATGTGGATACACACTCCAATATGCTGGTATCTGGAATAACAGTAAAAACGCTAATCAGCACGTATACTACTGAGGGTTGGGGAATAGTGAAAGCATTGTCACCACTGAATGGAACCACGTGTCAAGTAAGATATATTTAAAATGCACTAGTAACAAACAAAAGAACATTGTAAACGCTGGTACACTTCGCATAAAAAATTGCAACAGCGAACGCCGTGCAGCTAGGCAACCCAAATGGCAGCTTTTTATCCCATAATCGTGTCTGGTAAACAGACCCCCTCTTTCTCCTTCCTTCGTTTTCGCCCATATTAAAATCAGCAAACATCATGAGAGCGTGTTTTTTTCTTTTTTTTTAATAGACATGTACTAGTATCGATAAAATGAAAGAATAAAAGCGAGACGACATACATAAGTTGATCGAGGGAGATATTTAAACACATACAATGAAACATTGAAACCGATAGATGTGTGTTAGACAGAGGCAGAGAAATGAGACAGAGAGAGAGAAAATGGGGGAGAGAGAGAAGAAGAAGAAGTACAGATAAAAATATGGAATTTAAACGTAGTAAAAAATATTAAGTTCAGTTACCACAGTATAAAGTTCAGTTCCCACAAATCAAATCTAACAGCAAGATAGAAGTGACTTTGGATTTTATATTATTTCAGGGTTATTAGAATATATAAAGGGTGCTTCAAACATTCATTAAGTCACTTTCAAAATGGAAACCAAACTTGTGGTCAGATTAAATATTCATGATTTCCAGTGAAACTCTAGAGTTTTGAAATACATCTAGGATATATCAAAAGTGTAATACATATGCGCTTTGTTTGCGCGGGGTTAGTTTGCAAATTCGTTTGGGCTTACTAAACATACTGGTTAGGAACACTTTCTAATATCAACTATATCATTCAAGAATGTAACTTCTATATACATGGAACAGACACAAAGGGTAAATGAACAGTGCATAAGGAGTTTTGTCTCTTCCTTCACGTGTAATTTGTTTCCCATCGCCCAAGTTATATAAAAGATTTCTTGCTGAAATTTAACATCAGTTTCTAACTCATTTTCTGGATTGTTATTAGGAAGCTAAAATGCAAATATTACTGTTACAAATTTATCTAGTTCTAACACTTGCAAAATTCTTCTTTTTTTTTCTAATTTAAGTAAAGTTCGTATTTGAGAAAGCTAACATTTGTATGTTAAGGCTTAATCAAAATTCTCGTCAAATTTCTCAGGCAAGCGCTGTATTTATAATGCTCTTATATAATACATGTAGTTTGAGCCAAAGCTGCCTCAAGGACTTAAATAAAATTTGAAATCTATAATCCACGTTTTTAAGTTTATCGACCTAAAACTATAAACTTGTATTTTCTTTTAAACAATTTCTTGCGAAATTACGAATAAATAGATCAAAATTGAGAAATAAATTATCCTACAAATATTTCCTGTTAAGTTTTCATTACATGTTATCTTTCCTTCATGTTCGCATTGCCGAAATAAATATTTCTTACTACCTAGCTTTAGCGTCGTCCATCTCTAATAAAATATGTTCTATTATAAATGATGTACACGCTGTGTTTAAGAGTATCTTCTTAGTTAAGTAATTCCGTAATTTACGCCCAATCCCACCTGAAAAGTCCGCTTGCTGCTCTTAACAGGCAGTCCCGCAACTGATTCACGGGCTTAATACGCAAGATTTGTTGAACATTTAAGAAATATGTTGGGCAAGTGAGAGTTTCCAGAGACCATAATATAGAAGTCACTAAGATCAATTTCAATTTTCCTAAAGACTTCGGAACGTTATGAATAACATTATCGAGTTTAAAGCTGTTAATTTACAAACTAAAAATATATTTCACTGCAATTAGATATAGAATGGTTAGTTATGGGTGAGGAACAAAGGTGATTCTTTAAATATGTTCACTTAAAAAAGAAAGTAAAGAGAAATGCGGGGATTCGAACTCATAACCTTCTGCGTAGAGAGCTAACTAGCTAAATGTAGTGAAAATGTTTTTACTCATTTCAGTTACCAGGTAATTTTTAGGTACTGAGTATGTTTCTGTTTTACTATTATCGAATAGGAATGTCTTTTCTCTATATTATCTTTCATTACTATGTCTGCTATGTATGAGAAGTATTCTGGAATATAGAAACAAAACACATCTATCAAAGAGTCTGAGTACAAGTAGTTGAAAGTTTCAATATGCACTACACGTGTGTATGTGCATTGCAACATTTTTCATAGTTGGAAAATTCTATTCCAGCGCCTCCAACAAGTGGGATTTACTTTCTTGGAAGATGTCAAAATCACTCACTCAGTCAATCAAAATCGGCTCGCACTCTTTTCTTAAAAAGTTTAAGTCCAGAAATTTATTTATATGGCAACATCGCAACAACATGAGTGACCACTGCGCGGGTTTTAATACAATGAGAGTATTAGTGCAGTTTTAGAGTACTAATGTTTGTGAAGCAAATAATGTTTGTTTATCTAGTTGTGATGTAGTGAAAAATATGTAAATAAAAGTAAATAAAACCATTCATTTCTTATTACTGGCCATAAAATAAATTATAATACAGCTATGTTGCTACGTCTGTAATCATTAGCGATGAAGTCTCGCTTATTCGCACTTGGGACGATAAATACTGTTTTTAAAACTTTTAACAAATTATACAACATGTTTTTCATATGTACAGAATCTAACAAAATAGTAGTCAACAGAAGATAAGCTCATAGATGCACGAAACACTGTAACTGAAACAAAAATCAGTTTTAGAAAACATTTACTTTGCTTTTATTTCTGTAAGAGCTAAGCTTGAAGACAGTCCAGCTGATGTCTTCTTGGCCATGAGCGCTTGGTCACGTTACTTTTTCCCTCCCTTTTCGTCCATAAAGCTGGCGACGCGAGTTCGAATCCCAAAGCTTGCTCTTCTTTTCTCACAAAGCTCCGTCATCTATGTTGGTAATGCATGGACGTATTAATTGAATCGTACGTTTGAAGAAGGCAACAAATCCAAAAAGCTGTTTTCTGGGAAATTAACAAAAACTGTATAATATGTTTATTATTTATTGAAAGGAAACAATATTGCTACTGAATATTCAAAACGGTCTTCTGATACTTTCGTACTGCTCAAACAGTTTACAAGTATTGTAGTTTTTCCTGTAGAGTTAAAAAAAGTTGGTGGATTTGTTGCCTTCTTCAAACGTATGGAAAAACGTCTGCTCATTTTTAAGTGCTGAGACGTAAGAATGGAAAAATCGACCAGAAAATGAAGAAAAACGCAAGAGAAACCTTCAAATCAATGTTATTTACAAGAAATGTATGCACAATGAACTCGAAAGTTACAAGTAGGGGGCCTAAGTAATAAATTCAATTTTTTCTCCCGTCTATCCACTGACAGAAATTTCGCCCTACAAATGTGCAAAACTGCTTTTTATTCCGTAACAGTGATAGTAATAGTTGCTATATGTAAACATCTGTTAACAATAGCAGTTAGAAATATCAGTGTATGAAAACGTATCTAAATGCGAGTTAGTTATTCCCGTCTGTGAAAAAGAAGTTTAAAACAATATTTTAGAATAACCTAATTACCTGTATCATGTTACGTGTGCAGTAGAGATTATGGACGAAGGTAGTTTAGTTCCTACCATAACTGTTGTAAAACTATTCTATGTAATTATCGGAGCTTGGATTTACTGGTGGAAAAGAACCCGTAACACGATTTAATCAGGAAAGTAGAAAGCGGTGGGTGGGGGGACGCGTAATTGTTTCATGCTGAATTAGTATAATAACTTGCGACTAGCGACAAGAAGAGCTGAGCCATCATCGCGCATGCGCATTACTCCTTAACAGTAAATAGTACTTCCAAACAACTGCATCCAGTTGGCCATTTAGCGCATTGATAGTATGTTCGAAAGCTAATGCAAATAACCCTGGATCGAAACCTGGTGCAGTTTTTTTTCTTAATGAAAATAACGTTTCTCTTTATATATATAAACGCATTAGGAAATTTAATAAGATTAGTGAACAAACGCATGTGGAGGTTAGATAAGTCAGGTGCGGTATTTTTAGATAGATTTCGAAGGTGAAATTTCCGTAAGCAAAAGAAGACAATTTGGATCAAACCTCCCTTAATCGACTCACGAGGGTCAAAACATTTTTCTCGGGGTTCTCCTGTTTCCTCCAATTTTCTTATCTATGTTCAAATCCCTGGAAGAAACCTATGTCTTTCCGTTATTTCTTTCATAACTATTTTTGTAGCATTTCAAACACCAAAAGGAAACCTAACACTATTCAAATTTGAACCAAATTTTTATATGTTGTTTCTAGGCTTAATAGCTCGGTTTAGTTCGTTAATGAGCAAAATCGGTCGCCATCTGGGATCCAAAATGGCCACCGAACCCATTGTTGTATAGAATACACAGCCTAAACCGCTGGGGCTATTGAAATTAAATTTGGCATAAAGGAACAACATCACTGTTTGATTACGAAAATGTTACCTAATGAGTTCAAAGACGTCATCTTGGATCCAAAATGGCGGAAGCAAGAAATCTATTTTCCATACCTATTGAGTTAGAGATACGAAATTTGGCACAAAGGTGTATTGTCACTAGTAGTTTAAAAAAATATTACGAAATGGTGAAACAGTCGCCATCTTGTATCCAAAATGACCGTTTGAGCTAGAGATACGAAATTTGGCACAATGGTGCATTATGATGAGTAGTTTAGGGAAATATTGTAACATTTGGGAATAGTCGCCATCTTGGATCCAAAATGACCGCCCAAAATCCCATTCAGCACACCGTTTGAGCTGGATAAATGAAATTTTACTTAAATATGTACCATCAAAACTAGGTCACGACAATATAAGAAAACGTTCAAAAAGTCGTCAACTTGGATCCAAAATGACCGCCCCAGAAACCGAATTTCCCAATCATTGAAGGTAGAAATTTTCTATGAAGGTGTATGACCAAGAGTAGGTTACAATAAATAGGGCAAACCTCCCCTTTGGGGGCGCAGCCCCCCGTGGGTGGGTGCAGATGGACTCCGTTGTGGTGTAGTGCTGCAGGGAGATTTTGGTTAAGATAAAGGATGCGCATCCTCTCAAAAGCACTAAAGTTGGGGGCAAACCCCCCATACGGGGGTTTGGGGACAGCGCTCCCAGATAAATAAAGCTAGTATATACATA
>JAGDQP010029845.1:9472-23063 GCA_022664845.1 Lepisma saccharinum | reverse complement strand
GAATTTTGTGAGCAATCTTGCCCCTACGATACTAAATAAATACTTGTAATTCATGTTATCAAAGGCTTTTGTCAAATGGGCCGATAATGTTTACATTACAATTTTATATAAATTGTATGCTTGAATTGTGTTGCGATTTTCATTTAGAATAAACTGAATGAGTTTCATTCCTGGAACTCCTCTGTACTTAGGAACTCCTCTGTAATTAATATTTTAAGAATTAAAGGTGCTATACGTAGGTTTATAATCTTCAAAAACAATTTAAAATCCCAATTTTACAATGATATTAGTCTACTTATAACACATTCTTCTTTGGGGAACAAAATACTAATCGGCTGATAATTTGCTTTATTGTATGTTTTGTCCATAATTCATTAAATACTTGAGTTAATTCTGGTATTATTAGATCTTGGAATTTTAGAACCCAAGGGACACTAAATCCGTCTCTGTGTATGTCTGATGAGGATCTTTGCTAGAAGGTCGAAACGTTACGTGTAATTTATTTTTTACGAATAATATAGTCTTGTTCAGCAGTTCAGTGCTTTTTTTTAATGTATTATTGCGCACGTGTACTGTATGAGAAGGTACAGATCAGCACATGACGTAGTATCTTTAAAAATACTTGTCAAGCCATTCACAGTTGTCTGTCAAAATGCTTTTAAAACTCTCAAAGCATTGGGAATCATCAACAAAACATATTGAAACATTATTGCAGTTTCCAATTACTTTAAATTATTAAATTGTTAACAAAAAAACTCTGAAAATCGTGCATCTACACTAGTGCCATCTTTTGTGCACAAAATCCTTGCAGTAAGTATTTTTTTTAAATATGAAAATCAATGATATAAGTTATTTCTTACTAGTAACGTGTAATTCATTTTCTTTTCAGTTTTTTCGGATTTTATTGTCTTATAAAGAAGGTTTAAGTTAATATTCTAGATTGTAGTTCAAGCTCCCATGGAGACAAACAAAAACGGAATTTTACGTCCTGTAAAGATTTATTCATTTAGTGAATTTCTTTGTTTTATAAAGGTTACTGTAGATTAACATTCTTCTAGCTGTAACTGATATATGCTCTGATTGAGATGATATTTTTTTCCACAAATAACACATCATCACAATTAAAGTACTACACCGTAGGTAAGTATAGAATGTTTTATAATTTTTAGACCTCCATGCGCAAGAAAATTTAATGATTTACTTTCAGTTTTGCCGTTGTGGTACTGCATGAAGATGACTCTTATATTCGACTGAAGATATGTGTAATAAGTATTGGAAGTGTACAAGTTTTTTGTTTTTTTTTCTTTCGTTAATGATTAGATTGGTGAAAATGAGCTTTCAAGTCTGCTATCAGATCACCTGGAGTTTCTTTTAAAACTTGCCGACCAGAGCAATTCCATCAATGTGTACACAAGGTCAATCGCAGCAAATTGCTTGCTGGAGCTGGAATTCCATTTTCCGGTAAGCTGTTATTATTTATTTTAAGGGGAAAAGATGTATCTGTAATTATTTAATCATATAAAAATTAAAAACCTTTTCAATAAAATTCACCACAGATTATACCTCTTCGTTTTTTTCTGTATTGTATTTGTTGTATTTTAAAGTTGATGTCTATTTAATTAACACATGTTTGCATAGGTTTTGTAATCGATATTCACACACTGAAAATACATCATTTTACACTACAATATAATTTGCAACTTTAATAGTGAGAACGATTGATTGAATGTAATTAGCTTCTATGGGAGCTTATAATCCAGGACCTTACCATTAGGAGAATAGCGTTCGGTGGTAAGATTTCTCGTGTCCGACACGACAAAGTCATCTGAAATTTACGCTCGGGTGCTCAAGCTGAAGCTCATAGTAGAATATGACGTCTATTACAGAGCTACCTAGCGGATGGATTCAAAATCACGTGCTCTGAACAAAAATCCAGAATCCAGGGAGAATTGGGGAAGCGTGATAAGTCGATCTATTATGTGGTCTATGATATTAGTGCGTAACAATCAGTGCTTCACGCATCAGAATATTACATATTGTTTTTAATTGACCTACAAGATTTATACTCACTTCCTGTGAGTATTATTGACATACTTATATTTAGAAAGATTATTCTTCAATAAAGCTCTTTCCGACACCGTGCAACAGATGATATTCAATGTCTATGTGAAGAACTAGCAGCGCCATTCGCTGGGCTCGTGCCGCGTTCCGGTTACAACTTGCGGTTTTACTCGCTGTCATAGAAACAATTCCACTCCGTCAGTTTGGAAGTTAAAATGTCTCACCACCTCGTTTTCTAGTCCCCTGATGTTATTTAATTGGCTGGCTTTTAGAAAATGCACCATACATCGAAAAAGTTATGATACGGAGGTGTAAGATTCGGACTATAGGGTGAATATGGGAACGGCTCGATTCCTTGCAAATGTTGGTGAGTTTTCCGGAGACAACTCTGGACACATGGCTTTGTCTACTTTGGAGTAGTGTTCTCCTACTGTCTGTGAATATCAAAAGTAGTAGCATTACGATATTCTTTGGAACATACAATAAGAAGGTGATAACTGTACTTACTGTGTTTTTGACTGAAGTTTTCGTTGGTGATATGTCACTTTTTCCACCAAGAGCACAGTAATTGCAGTTAGCTTAGAAGAGTCCGCCGCGCAAGAATGTCTATACAGTGGAAAAACGTTTATCCGGTTTATAAAACATATTCAATCGTGTTCTCCCCTAAATCCAGCCGTGCTTTGTTTTTTATTTTTTAATTTGAAATTTATTTAACTTTGTACATGACAAGTTTACATTACATTTTGACTCACAGAAGCCTCAGCTTGTGTGAGAGTCTTATTCTCGAATTATCATTAATTTGTTGTTGTCTGGTTACCCATAACAAATTATTTACATAATATTACTTCTCCATCATTGTCATTTAGTCTTTCTAACCAACACAAAACAAGTTTTTTTTTAAACCGGTTTGTTTGTTTTTCTTTTCTAATATATATATATAGGTGATTTATTGTAAATTTTTTTTGCAATATAGTAAGTTCGGTGGTGTGTTGATGTTTTGTTAGTTCTGATTGTTTCAATATTCTCATTTGTAACACTTCTGGTTTCATACTCATGACATAACTTGTTCAGTTTTGTTTCTTTTGTCAATACATTTTTTTAAATATAATCTATTGATTGGTGATACACCAAAATCATTATACAGATTTTTAACATCACAATCAAATTTTTTATTCAAACATAGTCTCAAAATATTGTTATGTTGAGTTACAAGAGGTTTTATGTTAAGATGTTGCACCCCAATTTAGTATAGAGTATTCTAATAAACTCTGTGTAAAAGCGAAGTACATCATACGTAATGATTTGTTATCAAGAATTTCTCTAAGAAGAACAAATCTATCAGATGTTTTTCTTAATGTATTCCTCACGCGCAATATATGTAAATTCCATTTTAGATAATTGTCAATTAAAACCCCTAGATAATTAACACTTTCTTCTAATGAGAGGTATACAAAGACAGTTTGTTTTCACATCACCGTTATGAAGTATTAGTTCTTTATTCGTAGGTTGTCCAGCAAGTGTGTGCGAGAAAGTTATATATTTGGTTTTACGTGTATTTAGAATAAGTAAGTGAACATTTAACCAAGAAGTTATTTTTTTTTTTAGTTCAGTTTCTGCCGTTTCAAATGTTTGTGGCCATGTTTTCCCAGTAATAGTATCATCAGCAAACGATTGTATGTGCCCTCTTACTTGCAAATTACATAAATCATTTATGTGTATAAGAAATAACATGGGGCCTAATACTGTTCCCTGAGGTGCTCCTAATTTAACGTGCATGAAATTACTCATGGTTTCACCAAATTTAACAGTTTGTTGTGTGTTTTGTAAGTAACTCTGAAACCTCTTCAGTGATACACCTCGTACTCCACAATTTTCAAGTTTCTGCAATAGAATTTTATGAGATATTGTATCAAAAGCTTTAGCCAAATCCAAGAATATTGTAAATTACCTTTTCACTTACGTCTAAACTTCTACAAATTATTTCAGTTAGTTTAAGTACAGCATCTGATGTTCTTATTCCTATTCTGAACCCATATTGATTATTTGAAAAATATTTAATTTTGTGTAGAAATGCAACCAGCCTTTTTTTTTAAAAATGCATTTTTTCTAAGAGTTTAGAGCAGTTACGTAACAAAGAAATTGGCCTATAGTTATTGACACAAGTTTTTGAAGCATCAGGAAATACACCAGTTTCTAAACTCAAATTAAATATATGACATAAGGGTTCAACAACGAAGGTGAGGTATTACACTTTAATTTATTAATTAAAGATTCAATTTCGTGTCTAGTAATAGGTGTAAAAAACAGTGAGTTTGGATTTTTGACTGATTTGTTTGTTATCGCTATCGCACTTTTAGTAGTTATTCCAAGATCATCAACTAATTGTTCTCCAACGTTAATAAAATGTTTGTTCAAAGTATTAGCAATTAGTTGATGATTTTCGTTAGCTGTTAACAATCCTTAATTTGTAATAAGTTCTTTTATTTCTGTATCGGCTTTATTATTGTGGTCGGTAATATCTGCAATAACATTCCATAATTTGCGTGTATTATTCTTACAGTCCAATATTTGCTTTCTATAATATTCTGTTTTGACCTCTTTTATCAATCGGGTTAATTTATTGCGGTAATTCTTATAATATTCCTTTAAATCTGTGTTCCTTTTGTCGTAATACTTTTTTTTTTGAATTTTGAGTTTAGTTTTTAAGGCCTTTAGGTAACTTTGGCTCAGGCCGAATGGATAATGATGAGGTGAATTGGTGGAATGAAGAAAGGGGGAGGAAATTCTTAGAACCTACGTACATGGTGTTTGTTCACCACAGAGCCCACGTACTTTAAAGTAACGGCTGCAAGCTGCAGCAAACTGACATAATTCTTTACTAACTAAAATGATATACAGTACGTCTTTTGCTTTTGTTTTTTGTTCTTTAGTTCACAATGGTTCATGGTGTCCTCAAATCTTGGAACGTTAATTTAATTCATTTCCCGACGTCATACAATGATGAAATTTTGCACAGCAACGTAAGTTGGGTGACAATACAATATTCCATTGTTGCTTTCATATATTTCGATATATTTATATATTTTAAAAGCATATTTTAATATATATATATATATATATATATATATATATTGTATTGTATATATATATATATATATATATGGACTTCTTTATCCTAAAATAATACTAGCCTGCAACGATATTGGATTTGACTGCTTGCAGAGCACTTTAGGATTTGGGTCATTAGCTTGAGAAAATACAGTATATACGAACACCGAAATAACTCGATAAAAAAATAATAAAAAATACTTTTTAAAGACATACTTTTCTTAAACAAATCGTACTAAAAGAAATAAACCATATTTTTGTTTATACATGATTAAAACGAAAAGCATGGGGCGCTCCAATTGAATAATTTATAAAGTAACTGTATATGAGAGCACGCCCCATGCTTTTCTTTTTAGTCATGCATAAACAAAAATATGGTTTACTTTTTCGTACGAATTGTTTAAAAGTATGTCTTTAAAAAGATTTTTTTTTTTTACTATTATATTCTTGTAAAAGCACGTAAAATGTGCACTATGTTATTTATGTCGTTACTAACGAATTATCCGGTCTTGTTTGAGCCGGGTAAACGTGCTTTCACTGTATTTAAGAGAATAAAATACTTTAAAGCATTATTATAATTGATGGCCACTGCGGTTTTAAACCTTGCAAGTTAAATAAAGATGGATATAAAGTAACAAAATTATCCTTTCATAAAACTCTTTCTTTCTTTGCTGAAAATTATCTTCGAGAACGGAGTGAAAAACGTCCTTGTTGATACTTCTGTTTGTTTTTGTAGACTATCCTGAGCCAACATCTGGATAGGATCTACACCCTAACAGTGATGGAGACCACGGTTGCACATCAGCAGTACATGGCTCTTCTGTCCTTAATCATTAAAAATGCCATTTCCAAAGGAAATACACAAATCCACCCGTAAGTAGAATATAATTTCTCATGAGTTTTTTTTTTTTTTAATATCGACAGGCTTAATTTATCAGGTCTATAATCTGTCTTCTAACGTATAGAAATGAAATTAAAAGTGTGCCTGTGTGTTACTTATACAAATCTACAAGGTGGCCAGAAAGTCCCTTTACACGTGCAATTATTTCATTGTAATAACACTTACAGTTACTTGTCCAAAACGTCCGTATGTGCACCACCATTATCCCTGCACACCTTGATACGCCTCCATGTCCTCCTACTCATCCGCTTTATCAGCTGTGGTGTCACATGCTGGAAGGCTTCAAGCACACTTACCCGCAGAGCATCATTGTCCACGTACCGCTTCTTCCTGATGTATACTTCGATGATCATCCACAGGACATTGTCTGCTGTTGTAAAGTCCTTACTTCGAGGCGGCCAAGGATAAGGGGCTGGTGAATTTGGGGACCCACGTCTTATTCACCGACCAGGGAGCAGTTCATTCAGGCGTTCACGAACAGCAAGTGCGAATTGGGCGGAAGCTCCATCGTGTTGGTAAACAACCGTGTCGTTGATGCCCAAATTCTGCAGCTGTGGAAGAAACCAGTGATTCAACATCTCCAGGTAAGTAACCTGGGTCACGGAACCCTCAAAGAAGTACGGACCAAAGATGTGTTCTTCAGTCATCCTCGCCCAAAGCATGACGTGTGGAGGATTATTCTTAATTTCTTTGTAAAAATGTGGGTTTTCCTTTACCCATATGAAGATGTTCCTATCCCGTGAACTCCGATAAATAGCACATTCATCAGAGAAAAGAATGCACTTCTGAGCAGGAATGGTGGGGAAGGCCTCCAACAAGATTCTGCATGCTTCCTGCCGGTGGTTTAAGTCATCGTCCGTTAGTTCATTGATGGCTATTGACCGGAATGCTTAGAGGCCTAAGTCCATTTTCATATGGAGTTGCATTGTGCTCCTTTTGACTCGAAGTTCTGAAGCACGCTTTCTGGTCGATTTGCAGGGTGAACGCATCACTGACGCACTAACTTCAGCACATGTTTCCCTTCGGGTTGATGGACGACTAGAGCGGAAAGCTTTCTTCTTCCACGTGATCAAAGTCTGACGACTTGGTGGCTCCTTACCGAAACTTTCACGAAGCCTATCCATCACCTGTGTCATATTCTCGTTGTGCTTCCGTTCATGGACCCACACACTTATTACTAAGCGCTCCTCCAAAGTGAAGTCGCTGGTATCTGCCATTGCTCTTCACCAAACACAGGAAGGCGAGACAATGAACTGGTCAACGCACAAACTTTATTCTCCTCCCCGGGCAGTCACGTGGCAGGTACGCGGCAATCACGTTGCAATTCACGTGAGGAGCACTGTTGCCATCCATATCAATGATCAAGATGGCAGGTTCAAATCTCAAATATCTTACCATCTTATACTGTTACATGCACTTAGTTAAGGTGTAAAAAGGGACTTTCTGACCACACTGTACATGCGTGCATCCATTTTCACCAAATTTTGCATACGTTTTTTTAGGTACTGAGCTTTGCCATACAAGTATACCGGTCTGGTATTGTTTCAAAATGCATTTTTTTTGGATTGCCTTATTAACCCCTTAAGCGTCGATGCCGATTTCAACAATGAAGAAAAACGAAAATAAACAATTGGCATTGATCGAACTCTTGAATTGGTTATGAACTTCCTTCCCTGAAAGTTAGAATTATTTAGGCTTGAATTTGTAGGAGCAGCATTGAAATTTCGTGCAACGATAAAAATACATTAGACATACACAGAAGTAGTGCTGCCATCTTTTGTTGGAGATCGTTGCTTTACATTAATCTTAAGTCCAAGAAGAGCTTTCTAAGAACATCAAAGGAACTTACGGTTCTAGCAGAAAAGGCCAGGCTCCAGTTGTGGTAAACAAAGAACCCTTTCTCCTCTGGTTGACAAAGAGTAGCTGAAATTTTATCATCTGGCTATGATGAGGAATAGCTAGTATGGAAGTCTTTGATCAAACTGAGGTCAGGAGTAGGCAGAACCAAGGTGAACTTAGCAAGGTGGGTTATATTAAAGATGGTCACTTCAAATGTGATTGCGAAGGCGACCAGACCATTAGACACATTCTTCAGTGTCGACTGTGTCCAATTTCATGCATATAAGACGACCCATATAAGGCCTCAGAGAATGTACTTCGTGTGTCCAGGTTTTGGTCAAAAACGATATAATGATTTTCAGAATTATTGTAACTATGTTTGTACATGTTTCTGACACGAGAATAATAGTAATGACTGGGGGTCTTAAAATGGCAGACTCCCGACCGGATCCGGACCCCGAAGCCTTTTTTCCCCCAACCCTTCACTGTCTGATACAAATTTGAATTTCAATTTATTTATGGCGTTTTCGCATCTTTTGTCTCACGCTGGGTTTGATGCGATGTCACGAGTAATCTATGAATGTATTATATGTACACCACTAGTTGAAATGCCAATAGAAAAGCATATAAGTATAATCTGAATTCATGCTAAGGTACGCCATGTTTACTTTATTTATTTAATTATTCCATACATTTATATGAAGTAACTAATAACTGTACTGTCTTACTGTCCCATTTTGAATTTATGTGTTGCCTTTAGGCATCAGGTTGGAATAGGTTAGGAAAACGAGTCGACCAGGACCTAAGTTCAAGGTACCATCCTGGTATTTTCCTGGTGTGACTGCAACACTTCGAAAACCCCAGTCAGGTAGGTGAGCTGTTGGTATAAAACGTAGGGCGTCCCGAATGCGAAGCCAACGCTCTGACCAACTGAGCTACGACCGCTGGGTCTTACTGTCCTTTCTCATTCATGCTCGACTAACTATCTGGTCCTCAAAGGTCTTTTTTATTGCGATATTACTGTTAATCCAGACTCAGTGAAAAAATAATTGAAGGTCCTATTAGAATACTCCATATATGGACGTACCTTAAACTTCGCCTTCGCCCCGTAGGTTGCAGTCTGCCACTGACTGTTTGTGCAACAAAACTGGTAAACGCTTGTACTAATCAAAATGATGCATGGCATTTATTGTCATAACTGTTTCATTTGCAGGATGATGCCAAAATCACCTCTGAAACTGAAAGAAGCTCTGCTGGCAGAAGAAGCCTCTCCTCCTGCGCTAATACGTTCAGAACTCAATCAGGTATGCATTCGTTGGATGCGTTTTTGGTATTGCCTTTCATAGAGTTCATATTTTATGTAGTCAGGAACGATTCTTAACACAGTGCCATCATATCCTTATTTTCCACTCGCAGCACAGAGTAATAGCCATGAAACTATCGATCGATCTTTTCCCAGCGGTCTAGTACTCAAGTGTCATAGACCACGGATCAGCACTGAGGAGCCTACACAAGTTCGAATCCAGCTTATATCTGCCATCTGACGGGCATTTTTAGGGTACTCCGTAGTCTCACTAGGCGAATACTGGGGAGACACATGCAATAGAGGTCGCACTCGGCAAGACATGTCATTCTTTATACTTGTGCCGTAGATTAAGATAGAGTAAATAACATTTGTTAGACCATGGCTAGCAATTATACTGGTATCCCCTGCCCCTGATGACTGGATATAAACAGGAGTCATCGTTTTTACCGTTGAACAACCAAACAATGAAAATATTGGGGTCATGTAGCCAAACAAAATTTGTTTAAACCAAGTCTTCCTTCTGAAATTTCCGCACCAACCATACTGGCTTAGGTTTCGTATATTTTCCCGCAGTTTCACTAGGCGGTTATTGGTATGGTACATACTGAGTGCTGACAGAGGGACGCCATCCTCATACTTGTTACTAGGGGCCACGGTAGCTCAGTTGGTATAGTGCTCGCCTCTGGTGCTAGGGGTCGTCGGATCGATCCCTACTTAAGCCATGTGGACTTTGTGGTGGACAAACACCGTGTGCGTGGGTTTTCTCGAGGTACTCCCATTTCCTCCCACTTTCTTCATTCCACCAATTCATCTCATTATCATCCATACGGCCTGAGCCATGGTTGCCTGAAGGCCTTAAAATAAATTCAAATTCATACTGTTACGGACGTAGCCCATAGCTGCTAGAGTGGCCCATAAATGGAAGTTTGTTTATACTGGACCGTGTAATTAGTCTTGACTTCGACCTGTGTCGGTTCAGTAGAATACTACGTTATGATCCAAACACAGACATCGACTAGGGTTTTCCTCATTATCACCAGGTGGGTATCGGGATGGCACCTATACCAAGGCTTTGATCGCTGCCGGGCCTAGACTGGGATTTCAGAAGAGTCGCCGAGGGACATGAATATGCTTCCTGTCAAGCCCATCAGCAAAACTTCAAATAAAATAAATGCTAAAAGTACCTGCCAAGGCGTGTTACTGAAGTAATGAAAAAAATATATTTCACCGGTATTTATCAAGTTTATTCAGATAATTTTTAGCTGTGTTTTTTGTAGTATGGTTGTTTTTTAGCTTGACGGTGGAACTCAATGAAATATTTTAAACTTTTTCTTAGCAAGTATTCAGATAAGTGCTTTGAATGACTTGGCTTATTTTAAGGTTAATGTAAAGCCAAGATCTCCAACAAAAGATGGCAGCACTATCTCCATATATGTCCAATGTATTTTTATCGTTGCACGTAATTTCAGTGCTGCTCCTACAAAGAGTTCAGACTTTCAAGGAAGAAAGTTCATAACCAATTCAAGAGTATGATCGATGCCGATTTTTTATTTTCTTTTTTTGTTCATTTTTGAAAGAGCTTCACTGTTATAGGTTTGGATATCCATAACAATAATAAAGCGATTTCAACAATGAACAAGAAAGAAAATAAAAAATCGGCACGGATAGAACTCTTGAATTGGTTATGAACTTTCTTCCCTGAAAGTCTGAAAACTCTAGGCTTGAATTTGTGGGAGCAACATTGAAATTTTGTGCAACGATAAAAATACATTAGACATATACGGAGATAGTGCTGCCATCTTTTATTGGAGATCTTGACTTTACATTAACCTTAAGTTAAATATACTTTTTCAGTACTTCCTTGCCTACTACGGTATAAGATAGGCGTAGCCAACTTTTTTTTCTATACAAGGGCCAATTTATGATGAGTCGTAGCGTCACGGGCCGTCATCAGACTGAATGTAACTATTATATCAATCGGAAAGTCTGCGGTCGAAACAAATTGCTAACATTATAATACATATAATTTAATGTAGATTGTATCTTGCCGCAGGCCAGCTGTTGGCCATGCAGTGGTATAAGAGATTACTACCTACATGAAAATACTACTTTGACTTGATGTAATAATAAAGTGCTGCAATCTTTCGTAATATCTAACATCAGAAAAATAATAACGTTTCACAGCCACTATTTATGAAACTAGATGTGCACATCTTACTGAAAAATTAATGCAGATTGTGGTTTTCTCAAAGGACTTTGATTCAATATATTGTGATGCTTTTTTTTAACTTCCGTTTCTTAGATCCTGTCGTTCTTACTGGACCAAATGCCTCTGGTGACGGCGCAAGGTGCTGTTTGGATTTCAATGCAGGTGATTGACATAATGCTGTGTCAGGAAGTCATCCAAGCCCCCATCCAGATTCTAAAACCATTGATGCTGAATCACATACACACATATAATCTACCAGTCTTTCACGTTCTAGTCCATTTAGAGGTAAGTTAATGCCAACTTTGCTTGAGAGTCTGCCGTTATTTAAATTGAATTTTATTTATGGTTTTTAGGCATCTAAGGCTCAGGCCGGGATAGAGGAGGGGAAAGGATTCGAGAAGGAGTCGGCCAGGGCCTATGTTGAAGGTACCATCCTGGCACTGACCTGGTGTGATTGAGGAAAAACCCTGGAAAATTCTTAGTCTGGATGGTCGACCGGTGGGATCGAACCCAGGACCTCCCCAATGCTACGCCAACGCTCTACCACTGAGCTACGGCTCAACCGTTACTTAATGTTTGGAATTCTCTTCTGCAACACCTTGTATACTAAGTGTCTTCAAATAATGTATGTATTAAGAGGCATTTCATATTTTAATTAGGTTATTAAATAGGTGGCTTCTAGTATCGGTACTTTAGTACACAACAGTGGTAGAGCGTTGGCGTAGTATTCGAGAGGTCTTGAGATCGATCCCAGTGACCAACCATCTTGACTGAGGTTTTTCCTTAGTCTTACTAGGCAAATGCTGGGATGGTACCTACAAAAGGCCTACCCTGCCCGTCTACCTTCCAACATCCTCTTACCCACACAATCCCGGCCTGAGCCTGAAATGCCAAAAGGCTTTAAAAAAATAAATTCAAAATTGACTACACAACTAGCAAGTCAAATACTATGTAAATAATACCCATCGATTTCATGTTAGTGCCATATATTTTTCTTCTGTATCACATTCTACGCTTGTAAGGTACATGTACTTTTTCGTATCTTCACCATACATTACCAATGCAAAATTGTGAAGTTCAGTCTGGAATTGTCTAATATAATAATAATCATGTTCCTTTAATCACCATTTTATAATAAATATATTGTTTCTTTTATTCAGTTTATAATCCTCGTCTTCTTTCTAGAGCTATTCTAATAGTATAAAAGTTCCTTTTGATTTTCTCGTAGACATTACATAGCGTGTTCCTGATGAAGGAAATTTAAACAAACAAATCTGCTCAATGAACAAGACAAGACGGTGTTTCACTGAATTTAAATTTTATTTAAGGCCTTTAGACAACTTTTGGCTAAGTGTTTGTCCACCACAAAACCCACATGGCACGAGTCGGGATCGAACCAGGGTCCCCCACCCATCAGATGTGAGCGCTTTATCACTGAGCCACCGCGGCCCATAGGTGATCCATCAACAGTGACACTGAGGTCTCCGCTTATAAACTGGTCATAAAAATTATCTTTGTTGTTTACAAGGACAAGGACTGCTCTGGTGAAATGTTCTGATTTATGTTAATGTCATGTTGTGTGCTGTGATGCGTTGTCTGTGACAGCAGTGTAATTAGGCATGCGAAATGGGCAATATATATTTTAGAACGGAGCATATTGGTTTATTCTTAACCAGGCCCATTGCCTACGAAAACTTGAGTTTTTCGGTTCTATTGAACGCTGAACATCTCTTAGTTTTATCTCATAAATACTACATTATTCATATCCTAACAATGTACACACTTTATCAGTCCATAACATCGTGGCGTAGCTTCTTTTTCTCCTGAAAGTCAAGCTTAGAAATTGACGACCGTGGATTTATGTTTGTAATGCTACAGGAAATGTCAAAAAGTTTCTGAAGTACAAAAGCAGTTTAGAAACAAATTACAAGTTCGTGTAAATTTCAAATTGCTAATAGTACGGTTAAAAATGTGTATAAAAGTAATTATTTCGAAGATTTAGAAACCAAAGCAATGATTTAGAAACAAAAGTAATGATTTTGAATTGAAGATTTCGAAACGAAAATAATGATTTTGAAGATTTCGAAACGAAAGTAATGATTTTGAAGATTTCGAAACGGAAGTAATGATTTTGAAGATTTTGAAACGAAAGTAATGATTTTGAAGA